>JAVJIF010002138.1:0-96430 GCA_038442645.1 Agave tequilana
CGTACTCGCTAGGTGATTGTAAAATCAAAGAGTTAAGAAATTATCGTGTAGCTTCGGGCTAACGGGTCGTCTCCACAAGGAGGAATGCGATGAAAGCTTTCGGTGTTTGTTCAGTAACAAAGAATTGTGCTCATTTTTTTAATTGAAAAGAGAATGGAAAGAAGGGAGATGATTAAAAGAGAAATTGCAACTTTTGAGAAGGCTTTGAAAAAGGTGAATTTTGTATAAAGTTTAAAAAGTGATTTGTTATTTTTTTTAATGAAGAAGAAAATCTGGGCTCACTATCTCACTACTCAACGTTTGTTCTTCTATTGAAATCCTTAGTGCCTCAACTTGATCATAGGCAAAACTTAAGATTAACTTTAGAAAGTTTGAAGTAAAGCATATAAGATGTTGGAAAAGTTAACTCGTATCTTTAAGAAACCGTTTTGAATCGAATGTTAAATCATCAAGAAGTTCAAGTATGAGATAAAAACAAGTTCAAGAGATGTTCTTAAAAGAAATAGGAGTTTAAAGATCCAAACCCTTCCTCATGTGCCTTCAAGAACACTTTTCAAGAAGAAAGGCTTTAAGTTAGGCATGCAAATGATCATTGGGCCTTTTTCATTAAAATTAGAAAAGAAGAAGAATTGGAGAGAGGTACAACAGTGAGCCCAGAAAACTGATTAGCTACTCATGGAAGACAAAGAAAAATGCAAGTAAATAACGCGAGACATACCGTAAAATGAGTGGAAGAAAATGTAGCTCGATTCTTGTATTGATGTCACTTCAATCTTCAAGTTACAAGCACTAAATTCCTTTCTCTCACAGGTATTTGTCTGCACTACAAATTGTAAAACAAAATTACAACTTTTATACTATCTAACAAAGAGTTTAAACCTTAAAGTATAAATAAAATTCTAATCCTATTCTTCGCTCCTTTTTTCTTTGTTGAAACTGGTATTTATAGGGAAAAAACCAGAGGGGGGAGATCATAAGAAGATTGGGGGAGCAAACGCTCCCCCAACAAATGCAACCAAGCCACGAAAACGCAGCTAGGGCCGCGTTTTCGCGGCTCTGGTGTGGCCAGTTGGCCACACCCAATTGGGTGGCTCTCCTGGTTTGGTGATTCTCTTGTATCTTCTTCTGGTTTTCTCGTTTCTGCTCCAGGATTTGACGAAATAGCCTTTGATTGTTGGCTTCAACCGCTTGATTTGGGAGAATTCTTTTCAACCGGTTTTCAACCTCTCTGATATGTCAAGATTTTGCTTTGATTCCTTGATTTCGAATTTATTCTGAATTAAATCAGAATTTGGTGGGTTTTTGGGTTTGTTTCTCTTTCCTTTCTTTTAGCAATTGGGCCTACATTTAACAAAGAAGAAGAAGATTTATTAATAGGATTTATTAGCTAAAAAGTATGGTAAGGTGACAATGTATATGCAATATATGTGATGATCACACCCTACACTTATCTTTTGCTTGCCCTCGAGCAAAACATCAGACTAATCCTAATTAATTATTAGACCACTTTCGCAGGTCACTGATTGCACTGAGCATGTGCAACAAGCCGTTAAACCACTAGGTTACCCCTAGAGGACGAGTTTTGTCTCGTGAGGGTTTTCAGTTGATTGCACCCACAAAATCTATAAAAAATGTTAGTATTTTCGAAGAGCATTTTTAAAGGAGAAAATATTTGAAGTATATTTGTAAGGCTTTAAGTAATCTATAAGTTATAGGAATATCAAATATTTCATTCCGAACTCAGTCTCTATTCAAAAAACATGTCATCAATCAAAGTAAGGAGTCAAATTGTACTTCTCATCTAGTCTATTAATTTACCCTGAGTCGTATGCACCATCGTGACTGTGAAGTTGACTAAGGATTCTTTAACATTAACTCCTATGTCTTATTTATATTTATTTTTGGTGAAATTTATTTCTCAATTCCATTAGGCTTTCTAATCTGCCCATGTAACGAGCCTTTAGTCGGTGACACTCAAACAGGACAGTTTTAGGGCACCAGGTGAGAAAACACCCCTAAGGACTTAAACACTCGAGCAGACAAGGCCACGAAACCAAGGTTTTTATTTATAAAATGTACCCTTTTAGGCATAAATACTTATGCTTCATGAGGCACAAATATCCAGCTTAATCAGATGATTTATATATATATATATTTCAAACTTATCTAATTATCTTTTGCATAAATACCAAGGCTTGCTTAGGCCAAAGCACCTAACTAATCAATAATTAGATTTGTTTATTATTTTTTTCATACATATATATTTTTTTTCTTTTTTTTTATAAGGCATCAGAGTCTTTATTTTTAAACCTAAGTGTGTAAGTGTATTTAATGTGCATATTTTATCAAGGTAAATATCAAGACTAAATTACTTTCACAAATTTTCTTCCTAACCCTAAAAATCAAAAAAGTCATCTGACTTTGACCAAGTATAAGAAAATTCTAATTATGATTTTCCTATTCCTTAAAATTGACTTAATTTCTTACAAAAATATATCAAAATATTGTTCTAACCTTTCAAAAAGTTATATATATATATATATTTTCTTTTTTTTTTTGTTATATTAGTCATGTTAGAACCCTCCCCCACACTTATCTCATGCATTGTCCCCAATGTATGAAAGAAATATATATATGCATGAAATAAAATGGAAAAGAGGAAAGTTACCGATACACGGGTCAAAAAGACCTATAGCCGTTTCATTTACCGGCACCGATTCCAAGAAAGGTTTAAGGCCTTGACCATTTACCTTAAAGTCATTTCCATTCTTGGTGTCACTGATCTAAACTGCACCGTGTGGAAACACGGTTTTTACAACGAATGGCCCAGTCTATCTTGATTTTAATTTTCCTGGAAAAAGATGAAGCCGAGAATTATAGAGTAAGATTTTTTGTCCAGGGACAAAGGTTTTTCTTATAATGTGTTTATCATGAAAAATCTTAACTCTATCTTTAGTGATCCTAGCATTTTCATAGGTCTCATTTCTTAACTCCTCTAATTCAGAAATTTGTAACTTCCGAAGGTCACCGGCCTTAGTCAAGTCGAAATTCAACTGCTTGATTGCCCATAAGGCCCGGTGCTCTAACTCAACGGGCAGGTGATAAGCTTTACCATAGACTAACCTATAAGGAGACATTCCTAGAATCGTCTTGAAAGCGGTCTTGTAGGCCCATAGGGCATCTACAAGTTTGATGGACCAATCTTTCCGGTTTTGGTTCACAGTTTTCTCTAAGATAAGCTTGACTTGTCTATTGGAAACCTCAAGCTGCCCACTGGTTTGAGGATGATAAGGTGTCGACAACTTGTGAGTTATGTCATACTTTTGCATAAGAGCTTCAAAGGATCTATTGCAAAAGTGAGTGCCATTATCACTGATGATAGCACGAGGGGTTCCGAAGCGTGAAAAAATGTTCTCTTTCAAAAACTTTATGACAACTTTGTTATCATTAGTTTACAAGGAATGGCTTCTACCCACTTGGACACATAATCCACAGCAACCAATATGTATTGGTTTCCAAATGAATTAGGAAATGGACCCATAAAGTCGATGCCCCAAACATCAAAAAGTTCTATTTCTAGAATTAGGTTGAGGGCATCATATTTCGTTTTGACATCCTTCCTACCATTTGGCATCTATGACACGTCTTGCAAAATTCATATGCATCCTTGAACAAAGTGGGCCAATAGAACCCGCTTTGTAGCACTTTTTCAGCAGTCTTGCGGGGACCAAAGTGTCCACCGCATGCAAGTTCGTGACAAAAGGATAGAACACTCTTAACCTCCTCATCGGTAATGCATCTCCTAATAATTTGGTCAGAACAGTACTTAAAAAGATACGGTTCCTCCCAAAAGAAATACCGGACTTGGGATAAGAACCGGTATATATCGTTTTTGGACCAATGAGACGGAGTTTGGTTGTGACTAAGTAATTCACTATATCTGCAAACCAAGGTTCCCTATAGATAGCTAAGAGATTTTCATCAAGAAAATCCTCATATATGGGTAATTTGTTGCATGGAGAATTAGGGATTCGTGAGAGATGGTCAGCAACGATATTTTCTACGCCTTTCTTGTCTCGAATCTCGAGATCGAATTCTTGAAGGAGGATCCAACGAATGAGTCGGGTCTTGGCATCCTTCTTCATCATGAGGTACCTAAGCGCAGAATGATCGGTAAAAATGGTGATTTTGGACCCTAGTAGGTAGGGACGAAATTTCTCTAAGGCAAACACTACTGTCAAGAATTCCTTCTCAGTCATAGTGTAGTTCAATTGAGCATCGTTGAGAGTCCTACTAGAGTAGTAAATCACATGCTGCTTGTTATCAATGCGTTGTCCTAGGACAGCGCCTATGGCAAAATGGAAGCATCGCACATGATTTCGAACGGCTTAGACCAATCCGGTGCAGATATGATTGGTGCAGAAATAAGCTCTCTCTTAAGCTTCTCCCAAGAATTTATGCATTCAGCATCGAAAGTGAAGGACACATCCTTAGCTAACAGATTAGTCAAGGGCCTAGCAATTTTGCTAAAATCCTTGATAAATCTTCGGTAAAAACCAGCATGTCCTAAGAAGGATCTAATGTCCTTAACGCATTTGGGCATGGGAAGCTTAGCAATAACCTCAATTTTGGCTCTATCCACTTCAATTCCTTTCTGGAGATTTCATGACCCAAAACAATTTCATGTTTTACCATGAAGTGGCATTTCTCTTAATTCAGTGTCAGATCTTTCTCAGCACAACGTTGGAGGACAAGTTCTAAATGGTGGAGACATTGAGTGAATGAATCTCCGTAGATGGAGAAATCATCCATAAAGATCTCTAAGAATCGTTCTACCATATCAGAGAAAAGACTCAACATGCAACGTTGAAACGTTGCTGGGGCATTGCATAAGCCGAAAGGCATTCGACGATAAGCAAATGTCCCAAATGGATATGTGAACGTAGTCTTTTCTTGGTCCTCAAGAGCAATAGGGATCTGGTTATACCCCGAGTAACCGTCCAAGAAGCAGTAATACTCGTGACCCGCCAAACGTTCAAGCATCTAATCAATGAAGGGAAGTGAAAAATGGTCCTTACGAGTTGCAACATTAAGCTTCCTATAGTCAATGCAAACTCGGATCTTTGTGGGAAGTCGAGTTTGGACCAACTCTTTGTTCTCGTTTTTCACTACAGTGAAACCAGATTTCTTTGGAACCGCGTGGACAGGACTGACCCATTGGCTATCAGAAATGGGATAAATTATCCCATTGTTTAAGAGTTTTACAATTTCAGTATGAACAGCCTCTTGCATTATAGGGTTTAACCTACGCTGCGGGTCTCTTTTAGGAGTAGCATCTTCATTGAGATGAATGCGATGTTGAATGATGGTTGTACTTAATTCCTTTATATTAGTCATAGTCCAACCAATGGCTTCCCTATGTTTTCTTAAAATTGCTTTAAGATCTTCTTCTTTCCCGTCATTTAAATGGGAGGCAATGATGACAGGAAAGGTCTCTTGTTCGCCTAGATAGACGTACTTGAGATGCACAGGTAAGGCTTTCAATTCTAAGTAAGAGGAAGGCTCACTGGAAGGACTAGTCAAATTTGTTGGCTCTATATTGGTGAAATAGGGTTCGGGCCCAATTCACATCAGAATCTACAACCTGATCAAGATTAAAGTCGTCAGACTCTAACCCGAAGTCACACTCAGTCTCTAGTTCCAATTCTTTACTACTATGTTCACTTGTTAAGTTCTCAATTAGGTTGACTTCAAATGTTTGGTCCTCAACATTGCGGGATTGTTTTCCTAGATTGAAGACATTGACTTCTCTAGTCATGTCCCAAAAGGTTAACCTCATGGACTCATTCCTCCAATTGATGATGGCATTGGCAGTAGTAAGAATGGTCGCCCTAGGATAACAGGAGTTTGAGCCCTATGATTGGAGTTGGACACAGGTTGTGTCTCCAGAACTATGAAATCAACAGGGTAAATAAACTCCCCTACCCGGATCAGGACATCATTAATCTCCCCTTTTGGAACTTTTATTGAACGTCAGCCAGTTGGATAGTGACTCGAGTTAGACTAAGATCGCCCAATCCGAGTTGTTGATAAACTGAGAATGAAAGCAAGTTGATACTTGCTCCCAAGTCAAGAAGTGCACGACAAATCTCGGCTTGTCCTATTGTGCAGGCAATGGTGGGACTACCTGGATCCTTGTACTTGACAGGGATCGGACCCGATAGTAGCTCACTAATGTTAGTGGCTAAGAAGACCTTTTTTGGTACATTAGTCTTTCTCTTCTTGGTGCACATGTCCTTAAGAAACTTAGCATAGGAAGGGACTTGTTGGATGGCATCAAGAAGTGGCACATTTATCTTCACTTGATTAAATATCTCAATTATCTTGTCCATGTGTGGATTTTGCTTGTTGTTTTCAGCCTATTAGGAAATGGTACTATAGGCTGGTGCACCTGACTGGTTGACTTATCTTTTTCAGATTCGTCAGATTTGAAGGATTTGGATTGAATGAGGTGGATGCTTGATTGTGGTTGTGCTGAATGGGATTGGTTGGCGTTGACACTTGATTATCAACTCTCTTTCCTGACCTCAATGTATGAACAACATTACATTGATTTAATGATTGATCCTCAGCCAAATGAGCTTGTGAGAATTCCTAGGATTGGTTATTGCCTGACTAGGCAGGGTACCCTTCTGTCTCTCATTCTGTGGAGTGGCTAGTTGGCTCATTTGAACCTCTAACCTCTGTATAGTTTGCATGAGAGAATCTTGATTTTTCATGCATCTTTCCATGTTTCTCTCAAAGTCAGTCATTCTCCTTTCTAGTTGAGGATTCTAGAAGGAGGATTGTGGAGCTTGGTTGGGAAAGTTTTGTTGATAGTTTGAAAAGTTAGGTGGATGGTTGGGAGAATTATTATGGAAATTGAAAAAGTTGGGTTGAAGATTGGAAGAATTATTGGCATGATGGAAGTGGCTAGCATGATTTGACCGTGAGTGGTCATGGTTATTTTGGCTCCATGAGAAATTAGGGTGATTTCTCCAGCCAAGGTTGTACGTTGGTACGTAAGGATTATTGTTCGGCCTTGAAAAGGCCGCATTCATCGATTCATGGTATTGTTGCTGAGCCTGAAACACCGGGCACTCCTCGAACACATGATTCATGGCTTGGCAGTAAGTACAGCCCGGAGTTGAAAATTGGTTTGGGCTGACTTGATTGATAGGACTTGGTTCCTTAGTTTCTAGAGCTTCTAGTCTTCTTGCTAGGTTCGCCAACTTCGCCTCATTAGCTATGGATGATTCGATAGAATGGAGACGACCTTTTGAAGAGAAGGAGTTTGGATTCCTAGAGGTTTCAGTAGTAGGTTCCCATTGGATGATTTTTTTAGCTAGGTTTCATACAAATCCCATCCTTCATTTTCATCCTTTTGTAAGAATCCCCTTGGCACATACTTTCTAAGAGGGTTTTGGTGGAATAGTCTAAACCATCATAAAGAATTTGGCATTGTCGCCATTTCTCTATTCCATGATGCGGACATTAGACAAGGAGATCTTTAAAGCGTTCAAAGTACCTCTAGAACGGTTCACTCGGTTCTTTCTTGAATTGCATGATGGTCTTCCTAATGAGAGCGATCTTATGAATTGGATAGAATTTCTTCAAGAAGACCTTGATGAAACCATCCCAAGATGTAATCGAACTGGCCGCTAAGCTGTAAAGCCATTTCTTTGCTAAGTCCTTAATAGCGAAAGGGACAAATCTCAACCTAATAGCATCGTCTACAAGGTGTGAGATTTTCATCATTAGACATACTTCCTCAAATTCTCTTATGAAGAAGTAAGTATCTTCGGACCCTAAGCCATGAAACTTGGGGAGTGTGTTGATGAATTGAAGCTTGAGCTCAAAATTGTATTCACCAACCGATGGAAGTAGAATGCAAGATGGAAGTGAGGTTCGAATGAGATAGAACCTATCCTGCAAGGATGTTGGTTGAGCCATAACCGGATCAGGTCTTGGTCCAAACTTGGGTGGTGATGTGTTTCTAGTCAACCTCGATGAGTTAGGGTCTCTTGACCACACTTGCATACACAAACGCAATCACAATCACAAACAAGTTTACCAACAGTCAACAAGAGTAATCAACCAAATTTAGTCTAAGGTAACCTTAACCTAGATAACTCCTAACTGGCTGATTGTCCACAGGAGGTATAATGTAGACTTTGACCACAAGCTAATCAGTCAGGTCAGGGCAAGATTGGTGGGAGGTTATCTGTCAAAGACGTTCCTTAATTAAGTAACCACCAACCTTCGAGCTTTCGGCCCTCAATCCCCTTCCTAGACACTGATTTGGCAGGAGTCAAATTCTAACACCTTCCCCCTTAGGATAATCTCCTAATGAGTTCGAGATGCCCCTAAGGCTAACGTCTATCAGATTTTACTTAGGCTTAGGTTGTGCGTGCTTGAAGATGGTTTGTGGGCTAAGGAAGGGTAATGACTTCCCCACCTTATCTTGAATTGGGTTTTGCCCTTAAATTTTATTGTGCAAAGTGTGCAAGATACAGAAAAGTAACATTCAAAAGCAAAATATCACCCAAGAATGTTTCCTAAACTATATGCTATGCATATGTACCTTGTCTCCAGCTCTCTTCAACAGTAATTATAAAATAAACGTAATTAGACAAATGCCTAGAATGCAAGTCTAAACGTTTTTTAAGCAATTAACAATCACTCAAATTACTATTGGATTAAAACGGATGGTGGATAGCAGATATAGGAAGAATATAACATACAAAAACTTAATTTTTTTGCGAGCAATATGTCCTGCAAAAAAGAGTTTTAGCAGTCCGACGAAATTTTCAACTTTTGCAACGCAATTTCTTGAAATTATGTTTCCTACTTTCGAGAGTAGGGGCACAGAATTTGTAAGTCTTCTCTTGCAAAGCTTGAATGTTAGATCTGAATCTTCAAGTCCCTGAAACAACACACCAAACTTGTTAAAAAACAAATACACTGTTCCCTCCCCGGCAACGAAGCCAAGAAATTACCGTGTAGCTTCGGGCTAACGGGTCGTGTCCATGAAGAGGAATGTGATGAAAGCTTTTCGGTGTTTTGTTTAGTAACAAAGAATTGTGCTCGTTTTTTTAATTGAAAAGAGAATGGAAAGAAGGGAGATGATTAAAAGAGAAATTGCAACTTTGGAGAAGGCTTTGGAAAAGGTGAATTTTGTATAAAGTTTAAAAAGTGATTTGTTGTTTTTTTAATGAAAAAGAAAATCTGGGCTCACTATCTCACTACTCAACCGTTTGTTCTTCTATTGAAATCCTTATAGGCAAAACTTAAGGTTGATTTTAGAAAGTTTGAAGTAAAGCATATAAGATGGTTGTAAAAGTTAACTCTTTTCTTTAAGAAACCGTTTTGAATCGAATGTTAAATCATCAAGAAGTTCAAGTATGAGCTAAAAACAAGTTCAAGAGACGTTCTTAAAAGAAATAGGAGTTTAAAGATCCAAACCCATCCTCATGTGCCTTCAAGAACACTTTTCAAGAAAAAAGGCTTTAAGTTAGGCATGCAAATGATTCATTGGGTCTTTTCATTAAAATTAGAAAAGAAGAAGAATTGGAGAGAGGTACAATAGTGAGCCCAGAAAATCGATTTAGCTACTAATAGAAGACAAAGAAAAATGCAAGTAAATAACGCGAGACATACCGTAAAATGAGTGGAAGAAAATGTAGCTCGATTCTTATATTGATGTCACTTCAATCTTCAACTTACAAGCACTCAATTCCTCTCTCTCACAGGTATTTGTCTGAACTGCAAATTGTAAAACAAAAATACAACTTTTGTACTATCTAACAAAGAGCCTAAACCTTAAAGTATAAACAAAATTCTAATCCTATTCTTCGCTCCTTTTTTCTTTGTTGAAACTGATATTTATAGGGAAAAACCAGAGGGGAGAGATCATAAGAAGATTGGGGGAGCAAACGCTCCCCCAACAGATGCAACCAAGCCGCGAAAAAGCGGACGCGGCTAGGGCCGCGTTTCCGCGGCCCTGGTGTGGCCAGTTGGCCACACCCAATTGGGTGGTTCTCCTGATTTGGTGATTCTCCTGTATTTTCTTCTGGTTTTCTCGTTTCTGCTCCAGGATTTGATGAAACAACCTTTGGTTGTTGGCTTCAACCGCTTGATTTGGGAGGATTCTTTTCAACCGGTTTTCAACCTCTCTGATATGCCAAGATTTTGCCCTGATTCCTTGATTTCGAATTTATTCTGAATTAAATCAGAATTTGGTGGGCTTTTGGGCTTGTTTCTCTTTCCTTTCTTTTAGCAATTGGGCCTACATTTAACAAAGAAGAAGAAGATTTATTAATAGGATTTATTAGCTAAAAAGTATGGTAAGGTGACAATGTATATGCAATATATGTGACTGATCACTAGGTTATTTTCTGACAACCCTGAATCTTCATGTCCAGATCCAAGAGCATAGACTATGATGACCTTGCTGTACTTAATCAGAGTGCGCAGCGGAAGCGTAGATTAGCTGTTATCTGTTTGGACCCCCTTTTCTTCCAGCCCTCTTGATCGGCTTGCGAGATTCTCATCTTTCCACTCGTGAGTATTTTTCAATCCTTTTTTATTGCATATCATACTTTTGCGCTTCCTGGTTATCTAATATTCTTGAAATATTGTATCATACTCTGTCATAACTGTGTACTTGTGCTATTATTACTAGAATGTATATTAATACTGTGCTTTCATGCTCTGATTCTTGCCTGTACTGATGCTTAGCATATATATGTGAGGGTATTTTCGCCCTACATATATGCGTCGCAGTAAACGTCTCCGTAGCCGCGGGATCAGGGCGTTACAAGATGCTATCAGAGCTTAGGCTCTCACATCTTCAGTTCAACCAGTCAAAAAAATTAATCGTAATGAAATTTACAATTGGAACGCATGAGTCGTGGTTATACAATCCAACTATAAGTATAAAGTTATCTATTCCCTCTTGATTGTCCTTCCCTTGATTCTTGAATCTTTTTCATCCTTTTTCATTTTCAGTTCCTGTCGTCCTTATACCAACTTAATATATGGATAGACTGGTAGGATAGAGGCAAGAAAGATGTGGGTCCCGAGTTCGCCGTTCAATCGATTTGTGAGTACTATCCTCAGTTATTCATATCTTGATTGGTATAATCCTCGTCCTTATCATTTCTGTGTTCATTTTCCCCTTATCAAAAGTTCAATGACAAATTTTGTAAGGTGGGTAGTATGTAGCACCCCGTTCCCAGGATACATGCCCAGATACGTTTCCCAATTTTTGATCGTATTGTTTCAATTTTCTTCTCGTATTTATTTTTAGTTTATGATTATTTATATCATTTGGTATGGGATCTGGGTCCCAGACTTAGAGTCAGCCCTGGTCTGGACCAGGGAACTGATTCCAGTGCACTGCCTGATTTGACCATTCTGATAGTCTGATTTGATCGATTTCAGTTTCAAACATTGTTTTCTAATATTTTAGATTTTGCATGATTTTCTGCAATTTTTTAGAATTATTCTGCGAAATCTTCAAACCGATGTTGATTGGTATCGCTGACTGATTCTCGGATTTTTAGTCTTCAAATGGAGTTAAATTTCTAGAAACAACTTTCACTTTAGTTTTTAAAATCTCATTTTCTATCTAAATATATTTTTGAGATTTTTCTGAATTTATCAAAATTTAACAGGTTTTGGCGTCGACCGGTATCATCGGTGGATTCCAGGATTTTTAATTTGAAAACAGATTGAATTTCTCGAATCTGATTTCACCAAGCATCTTAAAATAATATTTTTTATTTTTGAGTTTTTGAAACAGTCTATTTTTGTCTGATTTAAATAATAATGTTATGTACCAATTATTTTCCTTTCTTACTTTTTCTTCTCTTCTCCTTTACTTAATTCTTCTATTTTATTCTACTTATTTATTATTTAATAATATATTTTAATTACATATTTTTCTAATTCCCTTTTCTTTTTCTTCTTCTTTTATTTTCTTTCCTTTTACTTCTTTTCTTTTCTCTTTTCTATTTCTATTTCTTTTCTTCCTTCTCTACCTGCTCCCGTCCTCCCCCCATACTCTACCGACAATCACTTCAGCCCCCTACTCCTCCACCATACTCTATCCCTCTCCTTCTCTTCTCTTCTCTTTCTTTCTTTCTTTCTTTCTTTCTCAATCTCTTCATTTCTCCCTCTTCATCTCTCCCACCAATACCCTATCTCTTCCTCCTCTTAACCGTCGCCACCCGCACCGCAGCCTCCCCCAGCCGGCGCCGCCTCCCCAAGCCGGCGCCGCCTCCCCTAAGTCCCCCTCTCCTATTCTCCACTTCCCTCCACTTTAATTAACTCCTCTCCTTCTTCCATTTTACCCAAACCCATTACCACTACCTTTCTTTTCTTCTCCAAAACTCACCGTCAATCCACCACCCAACCGCCATCTCCACCTCCTCTCCAACTCCCCAATACCACCCACAACTTCATCACCTTCAACCACCACCACCTTCACCATCACAACAACATCAACAACCACAACCACACAACAACCAAATTAAAACCCCAACTCTCTTTCTCCTCGGGCTCCAACCGCGCGCTGACCCCGTGGCCGCCGCCGCCGGCCATTAACTAGGCCGCACCCCCACCTCCCCCTCTTCTTCTCTCCTTTCCCCTTTTCTTTTCTTTCTTTCTTTCTTTCTCTTTTCTTTCCCTTATTTTATTCCCTAATTGCCCTCTCCCATTTCCAGTAACTCTCTCTCTCTCTCTCTCTCTCTCACATTTTCCCACATCTCTCTCTCACTCTCTATCTCCCCTAGCCTCTATCTCATTCTTTCTCTATCCCTTTCTCTCTCCTCTCCCCGTGCGCGCATGCACGTGGTGTTCGCGAATTTCCCGAATATTGCTCAGCGTCGTTTGTTTTAGGCGAGTACTTTTTGGATTGCGAATATTACTTCTTTATATAAGCGAGTTCTTTTCTCATGTTATTTCATGTATTGTGAGTTCTATTCTAAGGCTTAATGCAACTTATGCGAGTACAAATTCTTGGTTAATTGCGAGTACTTGATTAGTCTCTAATATTGCATAATTTTTATCACATCTACATATTTATTTTGTATTAAATTCTGCTAATAAAGCTTTGCTTGTTTGATCCTAGGTTCATGGTGTGCAATGAAGAAGAAGACCCTAAATCACCATTTAATGGGTGATTAAAAGCCTACCAAGTAGCCATTGACCTTAGGAGGAGATTCTGTCAGTCCAGAGAGGTCAAATCCGAAATCCAGAAGATCCAGTTGATAAGAGACAGAAGCGACGCAGTGCAGCAGAAAGTCAGGTGCGCGACGCCCTAGTAGGGCCGCAGAAACGTGACCCTGGCTGCGTTTCTACGGCCGTACGGGTGCGCCCGCGCCCGTGCTTTGGGCTAGGGGTTGTCCCCCTGGCCCCCTTTCCCCTGGTGCCTATAAATACCCCCTGGGGTTCTGAAGAAAGGGATATCCAGAGTTTAGGAGTTGTTATTATCTTGTTCTAGGAGTTGTAGTTGTTGTTGTTTTCTTCTTCTTCTAGTTTTATTTAGCCATTAGAGTGAAAGAGAGAGAGAGTGTGTAAAAATTGTATTTGAAGGTGGTAATCTAATATAAGTAATACTTCTCTTCCTTCTTTCCATTTACTTGTGTTTTTCATTTGCTTTTACTTTCTTGTTTTAGTGTAATACTCCTCTTTACCTCTTCTCTTTTGTTATTTCTTTTCTTAAGCTTGTCTAACTAACTCTTTCATTGCATGGCAACTAATTACTAACTCACTAATCTCTAACAACTTGATTGATAACCCAAATGAGTCAATAATGTCAAACAAGCCTTGTGCGAACGAGAGCTATGACATCTTAAAACGAAGGTTCTAACTCTAACTTACCTACAAGTATTAGCTCCCTTATATTTCATGCTTAACGGGTTTTTGATGATCTATAAACTTTGCTTGTCTTTGTAAGTAGAGATTTTTCTTTTAACTTTGCCGATACCATTAGTGCACTTGTGTCTTCCCTTATTCTCGCCTTCTATTGGATCTTGATCAGGGAATGTCCGAGTTTTTGCAGTGTTAAGCTAAGTTAAAGGAAGAACTTTCATTCGATTTCCAACGTTTATAGTTCATTGTTGGCCTGGAGGCCTTCCTCTCTAGTTTTGATGATGATTAACTCATGTAGTTATGTTTACTAATAATCTTGTGATTTTAGTTTCAGATCATTAAGCAAGATATTAGTTGGTGATTGCTTCAACAAGAGGTGTTTAGAAGCTTTCACATGGTGATTCCAGTGCCCGAGCATCAAGATCATACCTTTGCACTCGGTGGATCACGTTTGGGATCGAGTCGGCTTGAAGATGGAAGATCATCAAGAAGACTTAGGTATCCTAGTTTTAGTTTAGTGTGTTTAGATCCATTTGTAAAGCTTAGTATAGTTGATATGCTCAAGTGCACAACACACACGTTTTATGGTTTTTCGGTTTTTAGTTTAACCGATATTTGTTTTCATGAATAGATTGATCAAAACAAGTTTAAATGGTTTATATGTATAGTAGATGTATTCTTTCTATACATGCATGCTTAAACTTCTTAGACAAACTTATTTTGACTTTCCTATTCATGAGTTGAAAAATACAAGTTTGATAAAATACAAGTTTTGGTTTTTGGTAAAAATGATTAGACACAAAAATAGTCTAACTTGCTTGATATTTGAGTTGAAATTTTTATCACATGTTTATATATCAATGCAAAATGTTAAAACTATTTTTGGGGACTTTTATAAGACTTAAAAGAATTTTAGAAATATGTTTAACTATTTTTCTGACCCAGTTTCTGACCCAGACTGTGGCTGACAGGCCAGGTCGGTCGACCGTGCGGTCGACCGAACCAAAGGCCGGTCGACCGTTGCGGTCGACCGACGTGCACAGCCTTGTGCACGTTTGGCAGACACAGGGCCGGTCGGCCGGTCGGTCGACCGGACCAGAGAGCTTTGCTCTCTGTATCTGGGCGGTCGACCGGGCGTTCGACCGGATCAGAGAGCCCTGCTCTCTGTATCTGGGCGGTCGACCGGTTTGCTCCAACGGTCATATTTCTGACCGTTGGCGGTCGACCGGGCCGGTCGACCGCCAGCCTGTCAGGCTGCCAGATCAGCCTAACGGCTAGTTTTCTGTTTGGGCTATAAATACCCCATTTCTTGGGGGTTTTGGCCAAGTTTTTATGAGCTAAAATTTCTCTCTATTCTTGGTGTTTAAAAGAAGTTTTCAAAAGAGTTTAAGTGCCAAAAAGATTCATCTATTTGTTTTTAAGTGTTTTGTTTATTTCAAAGAAATTAGGGTTTTGGGAATTAGTTTTGATCTAAAATTTCCATATCTATTTTGGTGTTTTCCCAGAGAATTTCTTTGATCAAAACACTTTATTTTTCCACACTTGAGCTATCTTCTATCCTATTCTATTAGGATCTTGTTTTGTGGAAAAGAGAGATTGTTTGTGGTTGTGATACACCACTAGTTGTAAACCCTCCTTGTATTTGTGTATCCCTCTTTGGTAGAGGTTGATTGGAGAGGTGTTTGCTCCCTCTTTGGTAGAGGTTGAGTTGGTTGGTTTGCTCCCTCTAGTGAGAGGTGGAGTTTGGTTTGTAACCCTCTTCGGTAGAGGTGTTTGTGGTTGTATTGGCTACGGGCCTACCCCTCGGTTGTGAGGCGGTGTTTGAGAGAGGAGTTCGGTACTCCCTTGTTGTAAAAATCCTTCTCGGTGAAGGTTCCCTCGGTGGGAGTCCTCGGTGGACAAGATAGTGGATTAGAAATCCTTCTCGGTGAAGGCAGGGATGTAGAGCTAGGGGCTCGAACCTCGAAACATATCTTTGTATTTGCGTTTGATCCATTGTCTCTCTAACTCTCTCTCCTTTATTTCATTTATGCAAAGCATCATTCATATCATCATATCATATTTGCTTGTGTTGTGCCTTGCATTATTTCATATTGCTTATCATCCTTATATGCTTGGCTTGTTTGTGTGTGCCTCACTTGTACTTAATCAACAAGAGCTTCACATAGCACCTCAACCCTTATCTAGGGGAATCAAGAGGAGTTAGTCCAGAGCCCTTCACGGGAATTCGGCTACACTTGTTGGTTGTATTAAGTGTGTTGCAAAATAGTTTTAAGCTTTCGCATTTAGTTTCTAGATTAGCATTTACACCTATTCACCCCCCTCTAGGTGTTTTTCAATTGTATCAGAGCCTACGCTCCTGATACTTTAGGCTTAACATCCTAGGAGTGAGATCTTGGTTAGCTAATCTACCATTTGCATTTGCACATTTGTTTGCTTGCACACATTTAGTTTGCACTCATGGATAGCCCTCCTATGTTTGATATTTCTAGACTTGATATTTGGAAGGTCAAGATGAGTTGCTATTTGAAGACCCTAGGCTTGCATGTCTTTCTTGCCACTACCAAGAAATGCTATCTTGGTAACCGCAATCATATAGGGGCCAATGCACAAGCCCTTGAGGCCATTAGAAGCACATTAAATAAAGAATATCTTATGCTTGCTTCTAACTTTGATTCCGCATTTGCAGTGTGGAATATGTTGACAACCACCACCACCTCCAAACTTCAATTGCAAATCCAACCGGAGGAATCTAGTGGAGAATCCGACTCTCAATGCTTAATGGTCCAAGGGAATGACTCCCTTGAGGTACAATCGGAAACTCAACTAGATAGTTTTGATTCTAGTTCTTCATGTGATGAAAATATTGATGCCCATGCTTTAAATGAAGAACTATCTATTGTGTGTGAAAAATTAATAGAAAAATATAATGTTTTGAAAAAGAAAAGTCTAGGAATTAATAATGAAAATAAAAATTTGCTTTCTAGACTTGACATGGTTTTGCAAGAGAAAGAGGAGATTTCTAATGAGAGGGATTCATTGAAATCTCAACTTGAACTTGCACTAAAAGAAAATAATTTTTTAAAATCTAAAAATGATTGTGAATCAATTTGAAGAAAAATAAAATTTTAACTTCAAAAATTGATTTTGTTTTAAAGGAGAATGTTGCTTTGAAAAATAAATAAATTCTATTTCAAATGATTTAAATGTTTGTTTAGAGAAAATGAAGTTTTGAAAAATAATATTGATGTACATGTTTGCCATGCTAAGATAGATTCATCTAGATCACCTATTGCATGCCACACTTCTTCTTCAATTGACAATGATATATCTATGCTTAAGAAGAGTGTTGATTGTTTGGGCTCCACTATGAGCCAATGTGCCATGAACCATACACGCTTGGAATCCTTGGTTCGAAAGAAACAATTTCCATTTATGCATGCACACCCTCCACGGCATACACATGCTCCTCACGGACACCATCATCACACTATGTATGCTCATGTGTACACTTGTACACATTGTGGACGTAAGGGCCACCTTGCTAAATTTTGTTTTGATCGTATACATGATTATAATTTAGCAAATAATTTGTTTGGGTTAGGAATGATACTAACTCCCATGGACCCAAAAAGTTGTGGGTACCAAAGTCCACCCCTCTTATGTTTGATGTAGGTGTGGGCTCTCACATGATGTGAGAGTGGCCGTACCTTGGAGTGGATGCGTTCCGAGCCTCATGATGATTATTTGGATGCATCACTTTCAAGGGATGTTTGGTGGGAAGACCACCATATTTTGGAGACAAGGAGAGTTGCTTCTTCGGTTTTGGTGACAATCCTTTACTCCCGTTTTAATTTACATGCTTTTCATATTCATTGTTTATAACATGTTTCATTATTTATTGATCATTATGAAAATACCATGATTATTAGACTCTTGACATACATGTATAGCCTTTTGAGACACCCATATTTAATATGGACCATTATTTTAGTGTTCTCACCTTTGTTTAGCTATCATGTTTATCATAGCTCTAATAACATGTGGATTTATATAATAATCATGTTTATATTTTTCATGTTCATTCATATCTTGTTTTATGCTTCATGCGTTGATTACATGTTTAGATGTTAGTTTCATTAAAACTTGGTATATACTTGTACATATAGTGGGCCACAAATAAATCTATATATGTTTGAGCTTGAATGCTTATTTGAACCCATTAGATGTGCTAGTATAGTCTAGTTTTGATGATCCATGCATTTTAAACTTGTATCCCTTTTTGGAATTGTTTTATGATTTTTGTTTAACTTCATGTAATGTCTATTTTGCCAAACTTTAAGATATACATGTATACCCTTGAGTCATTTGCTTTCATGCAAATCTATACATATGGACTCAATTGTGTTAGGGATTGTATACTTTTTGTGTTGACAAATCATTACATATATGTTATATATTTTATGTTATTATTTTTTTTTCTTTTTTTTTATTATTATTACATATCATCAATTATTATTTTTCTTATACATATTTGTTTGCATCCATCTATGTTTTTACTTTTTATACTTTTATTATTTATATTTATTTATTATCATATTTATCATCTTTTTATTTTCTTTTCATATATATTGATACTTTATGCATGTATATGTTCATATATTTATTTGTATATGATTATATGTATGTACTTTAGTTGTATCTCAGATTAATAAGTTTGATGATTTTCATGTTTTCATATTTCAAGGAATATTGAGCTTATGTCTATCTTTCATGATTATGATCTTCACATGTATTGTACACTCACATATTGTTTACTCATGTGTTTATTTTCATGAGTCATATTTATGCTTAATTGATTATGAGTGTTGACTATTTGTGAATTTCATGTTTTCATGAAAAATATTTTGTTTTATTCCTTACTTGAAGGATTTCGTACTAGTTTTCATATAACTAGTTGCGATATTCTTCATTATGGTAGAGATTTTCAAACATACTTTATTTCTCAAACCTGTTTTGAAAACCCTACCTTCCAAGGGCGAATGGATGGGCGATCATGCTCATGTATGCCTTATATTGAAAATCATTTAAAACGTGAACTTGATTGGGAGGATAGGTTATATGAGTTATACTTTGATATTATTGTTGTTTCAATTGGTATCATTGGATTCTTTCAATTGGTATCAATTTTGACCTTTCTTGTATACTCATATATGTTTGTATGTATGTATGTTTTTTTAAATTCAAATTGTATCAATTTCGATTGGTATTAAACTTTTCATACATATATATGTTTTTATTTGTGCTTATTATATCCCTATATCTTTAAGCACAAATTTTGTTTATGCTAAAGCTTGAGTTTTAACTTTGTTTCAATTGATTCAATTTTCAATTGGTTTCTTAAACAAGCTTATGCATGTGTTTTGTTGGTATTTCATAAAGGGGGAGAAAATTCGATTTTCATATTTCAATTGGTATTTGTATTTCCACTCCCTTGCTTTATGATAGAAAATAAAAAGTTTAAATTGATATCATATACTTAAAAAGAAAAATACTCTCTTTTGATATCAAGATGTTTATTTGAATGTTTTAAAATTGGTATCTCAAAATTTTGTTTAAAGATAAATAGTCAAAATGTTTTGATTTATTTTGCCTATATGCAAGGAGAGCTTAACATCTCTTCTACATATAGATTCATGTTGAGTGTATCTTGTGTTGAGGAGCTTGACATCTCTTCTTATGTGGTACACGTGTGTAGGGGGAGCTTCACATCTCCTCTTATGCATTACATAGTGTACGTTATGTGAATTAGGGCTTGTCATCCCTCCTTCATGTAATGTATCTATGTAGGGAAGCTTCACATCTTCCTCTTCATGAATGTATATAGTATATACCATTTATTTATTGATCTATGTTTACTTTCAATTGGTATCAAGATGCTACTTTGACATATTTCAATTGGTACCTTAATTGATTGTCACCCCTATTTGGTTTTGTTTTTGTTAAAGACAAAAAGGGGGAGAACATTGTTTTTATTAAACCCTTTGTTGATTCATTGTTTCGAACAAAAAGGGGGAAAAAAATTTATTGATTTGGTTTTGCTTTTACCCTTTTATTGGTGATTGTTTCTTTGTATTAAAAAGGGGGAGAAGATTTTGTTTTGTTTTGATTGTTTACCCTTTTGTTGATGATGGACAAAAAGGGGGAGAATAATTTGTGTTCATGCATGTTTATGTGTTTTATGCATGTTGATGCATACATGTTTATGTACATTCATTGCATATTTATTGTTTATTTGTTTATGCATGAGTTAAGGGGGAGCTTCTTTGAAGTTTAACTTTAATCCATGCATATATAACTCCATGAGTTTTGTCATCATCAAAAAGGGGGAGATTATTGGCCCGGAGGCCTTCCTCTCTAGTTTTGATGATGATTAACTCATGTAGTTATGTTTACTAATAATCTTGTGATTTTAGTTTCAGATCATTAAGCAAGATATTAGTTGGTGATTGCTTCAACAAGAGGTGTTTAGAAGCTTTCACATGGTGATTCCAGTGCCCGAGCATCAAGATCATACTTTTGCACTCGGTGGATCACGTTTGGGATCGAGTCGGCTTGAAGACGGAAGATCATCAAGAAGATTTAGGTATCCTAGTTTTAGTTTAGTGTGTTTAGATCCATTTGTAAAGCTTAGTATAGTTGATATGCTCAAGTGCACAACACACACGTTTTATGGTTTTTCGGTTTTTAGTTTAACCGATATTTGTTTTCATGAATAGATTGATCAAAACAAGTTTAAATGGTTTATATGTATAGTAGATGTATTCTTTCTATACATGCATGCTTAAACTTCTTAGACAAACTTATTTTGACTTTCCTATTCATGTGTTGAAAAATACAAGTTTGATAAAATACAAGTTTTGATTTTTGGTAAAAATGATTAGACAAAAAATAGTCTAACTTGCTTGATATTTGAGTTGAAATTTTTATCACATGTTTATATATCAATGCAAATGTTAAAACTATTTTTGGGGACTTTTACAATACTTAAAAGAATTTTTAGAAATATGTTTAACTGTTTTTCTGACCCAGTTTCTGACCCAGACTGTGGCTGACAGGCCAGGTCGGTCGACCGTGCGGTCGACCGAACCAAAGGCCGGTCGACCGTTGCGGTCGACCGACGTGCACAGCCTTGTGCACGTTTGGCAGACACAGGGCCGGTCGGCCGGTCGGTCGACCGAACCAGAGAGCTTTGCTCTCTGTATCTGGGCGGTCGACCGGGCGGTCGACCGAATAAGAGAGCCCTGCTCTCTGTATCTGGGCGGTCGACCGGTTTGCTCCAACGGTCATATTTCTGACCGTTGGCGGTCGACCGGGCCGGTCGACCGCCAGCCTGTCAGGCTGCCAGATCAGCCTAACGGCTAGTTTTCTGTTTGGGCTATAAATACCCCATTTCTTGGGGGTTTTGGCCAAGTTTTTATGAGCTAAAATTTCTCTCTATTCTTGGTGTTTAAAAGAAGTTTTCAAAAGGGTTTAAGTGCCAAAAGATTCATCTATTTGTTTTTAAGTGTTTTGTTTATTTCAAAGAAATTAGGGTTTTGGGAATTAGTTTTGATCTAAAATTTCCATATCTATTTTGGTGTTTTCCCAAGAGAATTTCTTTGATCAAAACACTTTGTTTTTCCACACTTGAGCTATCTTCTATCCTATTCTATTAGGATCTTGTTTTGTGGAAAAGAGAGATTGTTTGTGGTTGTGATACACCACTAGTTGTAAACCCTCCTTGTATTTGTGTATCCCTCTTTGGTAGAGGTTGATTGGAGAGGTGTTTGCTCCCTCTTTGGTAGAGGTTGAGTTGGTTGGTTTGCTCCCTCTAGTGAGAGGTGGAGTTTGGTTTGTAACCCTCTTCGGTAGAGGTGTTTGTGGTTGTATTGGCTACGGGCCTACCCCTCGGTGTGAGGCGGTGTTTGAGAGAGGAGTTCGGTACTCCTTGTTGTAAAAATCCTTCTCGGTGAAGGTTCCCTCGGTGGGAGTCCTCGGTGAACAAGATAGTGGATTAGAAATCCTTCTCGGTGAAGGCGGGGGGACGTAGAGCTAGGGGCTCGAACCTCGAAACATATCTTTATGTTTGCGTTTGATCCATTGTCTCTCTAACTCTCTCTCCTTTATTTCATTTGTGCAAAGCATCATTCATATCATCATATCATATTTGCTTGTGTTGTGCCTTGCATTATTTCATATTGCTTATCATTCTTATATGCTTGGCTTGTTTGTGTGTGCCTCACTTGTACTTAATCAACAAGAGCTTCACATAGCATCTCAACCTTATCTAGGGGAATCAAGAGGAGTTAGTCCAGAGCCCTTCACGGGGAATTCGGCTACACTTGTTGGTTGTATTAAGTGTGTTGTAAAATAGTTTTAAGCTTCCACATTTAGTTTCTAGATTAGCATTTACACCTATTCACCCCCCTCTAGGTGTTTTTCATTCATATGTATAAGGGGTATGCTTTCCTATCATCCATTGCGAGGCTACATCTTCAAGAAATTAGAGATTAGTGGGAGTACTTAGTAGAAAGTTAGCCATGCGTTTTTATCATCTAGAAAAATCACTTTTACAAACCACCAAATCATTGTAAAACAATTTTTGAAACCAACTTATTTTCATTTTCAAATTCTTTATTTGAAACAAAGAACCCACATCAAGCTTTCATCGCTCTCCCTCCTTATGGATACGACCCGTAGAGCTACTTTGCTACTACGAAGATCGCAAAGCAGTAATATCAACCCACATTCCATTACCTATTTTTGTGCTTGCTTTTTACTAATCAAATTTAGCGCCGTTACTGGGGAGGGAACGACTTTATTGTTCAATACTAAAAATTTTCTTTGTTCTTGTGTGCAGGAGAAGTACCAAGAAGCTCACTATCACGGGAAACGAAAGTGGTGGCCAAAGCGTTGCACGAGGATTCATTTGCCCTCGAAAAATTCGTGTAAAAGCGAGTTTCTCCGATTGAAGTACTAACAAACTCTTCTGCAGGGTTACCGAAAATCGGTCAAATTGCTTTCTCAATTTTTTTGTTCCCTTAAATGCTTCACCTTATACATGTGTAATAAACTCAACAGAAATCCATTTGTTGCTTAATTGAAATTTGGATTAGACTTTTTGCATTTAGACACGTGTCTATTTTAATTCATTTCAATTTCTATTGAAGAGTGCTGGAGAAAAGGTACATGTGCATTCATATAAAATAGGACCAATATTTTGAAGTGATTTATCGCTTTGAGTGTTTCCTTGTTGTGAATAAACTGTACGCATGCACAATTGACATTAAGGGCAAAACCCCAAATAAACAAGTCAAGGTGGGAATTTCATCACCTTCCTTAACCTAAAAATCATCTCCAAGTGCATGTTGGCCCAAAAGGTTACACTCTCCATTTGTTTAGAGTTTTGATGATAACAAAACAAATAAGAGCTATTTGGTATTAATTAGTTTATTTAAGATAAGTTTCAGGTTAGTACCATATTTGGAGGCCATTGCTTAGCTATTGCAAGAACTTCTAGGTTCATGAAGCAAAGAAGGCGTTTTGCACATCAAGGAAGGAACATAGAAGAGAAGGCTCTAGCAAGACATTGCATGGCTCAAGACTTCAAGATTGCTCAAGATAATTCATTAGATTTGTTTCTAGGTTTATAGTTTTGTTAAAGAATAGTGAATAGGTTTGAAGCTCTATCACACACATTTTTGCACACATCTTATTTCCAAGAATATTTCCTATAATATGTACAAAATTTTTTGTATACAATCTTCTGCCTACAAACTCATTTTTATGTTTTATATATATCCCTATTCAAAACATACTTTGTTTATTTTTAATTCCCTTCACAATCTGTTTCTGTTTTTGACTGTTGACCTGAGACGGTCGACCGCCTTGGGTCGATCGACCCTGTGTCAGGTCAAGCCGATCGACTGACCCAGTCGACCGAGGTTCTAGCAGCAGTGCGTATCCGTGTGCACATTTCGCGGTCGACCGTGCGGTCGACCGAAAACTGCCTGACTGCAAGACGTTTGCTCTCTGTATTTTTCGGTCGACCGTGCGGTCGACCGAGAGCCGGCAATGGCTCTTATTTTTGTACTTCGGTCGACCGGCCGGTCGACCGAGTGTGCCGTTTGAACAGTAACGGCTAGTTTTCTAAGCAGATTTGTTTTGTCTTTTTCTTTCTAAAAAGGGTTTAAATGATATTTACTGATCCTAATACTTCCTAATTAGTCTTAAGTGAGTTTTATCTTCTAACCCTAGCCCTCTACTATAAATAGGGGTGTTTAGGGAGAGGTTGATTACAAGAAAAATTTGCAAAAGTTTTCAAAAGTTTAAGGCATTCAAAAGAGCTTTGTTTCTTGGTTTTGTGCTGAAAATTCTCTCTCATTTTCTGAAGTGTTTTCAAGAACTCTCTGATTTCTTTTTCTTTCTCCTTGCACACAAGAGCTTCATTCCTACTCATTGTTCTACAAGGATTTTTGTAAGGGAAAAGATTTTTGCAAAAGAGAGTTTGTGGTCTTTTGATCACCAAGAGAGAACTTGTACTTAAGATTGTGGAGTTGGGTACTCCAGTGTATTTGTAACATCTTTGTGAAGTTATAGTGGTTAGAAATCCTTCTGGGGAAGGCGGGGACGTAGAGCTGGGTGCTCGAACCTCGGAAAAATTCTCGGTGTTTGCGTTTGGTTTACTTGCTCTTGCTTCTTACTTTACTTTCATTGCTCTTATTACTTGCTCTCTATTTTCATTGCAATATTCACTTGTTTTCATTCATCTTGTCAATCATAGTCCCATACAACAAGATTGCATTGTGCACCTCCAACTCATATCCAGAGGAATCACGAGGAAGGAGTTCAGAGCCCTTCACGGGGAATCCGGCTTTAGTCTTGTTTTTGGAGATTGTTGCATCATAATTTTTATTTGTGCATTGATTAGCATTATCACCTATTCACCCCCCTCTAGGTAATTTTCAATTGGTATCAGAGCTTGAACTCTAGGTTTGGCTTAACATCCTTAGAGAGATCCTTAAAATTTGCTAATCAACATTTGCATTCATCCATTCATTCACTAGTAAACATGGCCGATAACATCAAAACCCCTCCTAAATTTGATGGACTTAATTTCCCTACTTGGAAGGTTAGGATGACTATTTTCTTGCAATTTTTAGGTAGCTTAGTTGCTAAATCCTTGACCAAATCCTATGTAGTACTTGATGGGATGAAAGCACTTGGACCGAATTTTCCTTTAGAGAATATGACGCTAACTCAAAGGCCCAAAACTCTCTCCTAACCGCCTTGAATGAGGATGACCTTACACGGGTAATTCATTGCCAATCCGCTTATGAGATTTGGCAACATTTGTTGGTCACACACGAGGGGACATCACAAGTCAAGAGAGCTAAGATAGATCTCTTGAGGTCCCAATATGAATCCTTAAAATGATTGATGATGAATCCATTGATTGCATGATTATAAGGTTTACTAAAATCACCAATGCTCTTTCTTCTTTAGGTGATGATATCTCCAATGACCAAAAGGTGCGAAAAGTGATTCGGGCTCTTCCTTCATCATGGGAGATAAAGGCCACCACCTTGAAAGAATTGAACGACAAGGATGAAATGGATCTCATTAGTCTCATTGGGAACTTAAAAACCCATGAGATGAAAAAGAAGGCAAGAGAAGAGGCCGCTCCGCTAAAGAAGAAGTCCATAGCCTTCAAGTCTTCATCCACTCTTGAGGACGATGAAGAAGATGAAGAAGAAGATGAGGAGCTCTCCCTTTTTGTGCGAAATGTCAAAAGGATGTACCGGAAGAACAAGCTCAACTTCCGAAGAAAATTCGAAGGTAAAGAGGAGAGAAGAATTATTTGCTATAATTGCCGAAAGCCCGGACATATCATGGCGGATTGCCCGAAGCTCAAGAAGAAGATGACTTCCTTCTTCAAGCCAAAGAAGCCGGTTGAAAAGAAAGCCTACAAAGCCACATGGGATTCGGAAAGCGAATCCGAAGACGAGGTGGACACGGCGAACATGTATTTCATGGCAAACACACAAAGGTAACCCCACAACCTCTTGATGAAGATGATGAATTAAGCAAAGAAGTTATTGTACATGCTTTTGTTGAACTCTCCGAAACCTATGATAATAAAAAGATTGAATGCTCTAAATTAGAAAAGGAAGTTGCTTTTCTTAAAAATCAACTTGCTTATTTCTAGAGAAAAAGATGAAATTTCTTCCAATCTCATTTCTACTCAAAATGAATTTAGTGCTTACAAAGTGCATGTAAAGCAAAATTTCTAAGATTGATGAAAAACAAATTTCTTCATTAAAAACTAGAATGGTTGACTTTGAAAAGGTTCTGAAGGATTGTGCTTTTAATACTAAGAAAATTGAAGAAATATTTTCTAAAAAGCACACCTCTCATGCTAAATATTCTCATGTTAAGATTCCTCATGCTCACACTTCACACTTCACACTCATGCTAAATCCACACATGCTCACAAGTCTCACACTCACTATGCTTTTAGATATGGTAGAGTGTATAGATGTACTTATTGTGGTAAAAATGGACATTTGGCTAAGTTTTGCTATGACCAAGTAAATAGATCAAACAATCTTGTTTGGGTTCATGGCACTAACTCTTTAGGACCAAGAAAATGTGGGTACCAAAATCAAGTCCTAAATTATTTGATGTAGGTACACACCAAGGCTCCAAGACGTAAGGAGCGGTGGTACCTTGATAGTGGTTGTTCAAGACACATGACATGGGACATCAATAACTTTACAACCCTATCAAGGTACATGGAAGGTGGCACCGTCACCTTCGGGATGACTCCAAGGGAACTATCATCGGTATAGGTAACATTCAAATTGGTGCATCTCCTATTATAGAAAATGTAGCTCTTGTTGATGGTTTGAAGCATAACTTGCTTAGTATTAGTCAACTTTGTGACCGTGGACTTAAAGTTATTTTTGATGATTCTTCTTGCAAGATTTTTAATGTTAAAACCAATGATTGTATTCTCACCGGTTTTCGTGACAATAACGTTTATATCATTGACATGCTTAATTTAGATTGTTCTACTAAATGCTTGAATGCTTTTGATGAAAATTCTTGGCTTTGGCATAGAAGATTAGGACATGCATCTTTTGACCATCTTTCTAGGATTAATTCTAAGGAATTGGTGAAGGGTATACCTTGCTTGAAGTTTGAGAAAGACCGCATTTGTGGTGCGTGCCAACTTGGGAAACAAACCAAGTCTTCCTTCAAACCAATCAAGGATATCATGTCAACTAGACCATTAGAATTAATTCATATGGATCTTTTTGGACCAACTAAAACTAAAAGCTTAAATGATAGTAGATATGCATTTGTTTTAGTTGATGATTTTTTCTGTTTTACTTGGGTTTTCTTTTGGAACACAAAGATCAAACTTTTCTCATTTCAAGATTTTTCGAAAAAGGGTTGAAAAAGAAAAAGGTTTTTCGATTTTGAAAATAAGGAGTGATAGAGGTGGTGAGTTTGTTAACCAACTCTTCATGACTTATTGTGATGAAAAGGGAATCAAGCATGAAATGTCATGTCCTAGGACTCCACAACAAAATGGAGTTGTAGAAAGGAAAAATAGAACACTTCAAGAGATGGCTAGGACCATGATAAGTGAATATGACCTCCCTCAATATTTATGGGCCGAGGCCGTAAACACCGCATGCTATATTTCAAATCGTATTTATTTGTGTAAAAATTCTTCCAAAACATCTTTTGAAATGTATCATTCTAGAAAACCTAATGTTGCATATTTCAAAGTTTTTGGATGCAAGTGTTTTGTTTTGAATACTAAAGATAACTTGGGTAAATTTGATGCTAAGACTTATGAAGCAATCTTTGTTGGATATTCTACTACTAGCAAAGCTTATAGAGTATTCAATAGATCTTCACTTACCATTGAAGAATCCATGCATGTTAAATTTGAAGAATCTAATGTGGTTGTTGAGAATGTTGTAGAGATTGACCCATTAGGTGAAGACATGGAGAGACTATCCTTGAAGGACTCACCCGCTCAAGATGATAAGCAAGAACCAATTGGTGACGTTCAAGAGAATAAAGAGGAAAGCTCTCAACCGCTTCCTAAAGATTGGAGATACGCTACAAACCACCCCAAGGAACTCATCTTAGGTGATGTCCCTAAAGGGGTAACAACTCGCTCCAAGCTCCATGACTTATGTGGTAACTTTGCTTTCATTTCTCATTTTGAACCCAAAAGCATCCTCGAAGCCGAGGCGGACTCATATTGGTTGCTAGCCATGCAAGAGGAACTCAATCAATTTGAGCGCAACCAAGTTTGGCACCTTGTTCCTAGGCCCCACGATAGACCAATAATTGGTACTAAGTGGATTTTTAGAAACAAGATGGATGAGTCCGGTAATGTCATTAGGAATAAAGCTAGGTTAGTAGCCCAAGGTTACACTCAAGTTGAGGGAATTGACTTTGAGGAGACCTTTGCACCCGTAGCACGGCTTGAAGCTATACGGATGACACTAGCTTTTGCATCTTTTAAAAATTTTAAACTTTTTCAAATGGATGTGAAAAGTGCATTTTTGAATGGTTTATAAATGAAGAAGTTTATGTTGAACAACCTCCCGGTTTTGTTGATCATGTTCATCCTAGTTTTGTTTTTAAACTTGATAAAGCTTTGTATGGATTGAAACAAGCTCCTAGAGCTTGGTATGAAAGGCTTTCTAGTTTTCTCATTTCAAATGATTTTGTTAAAGGCAAAGTAGACACAACTCTTTTTACTAAGCATGTTGATACTGACATCTTAATTGTGCAAATTTATGTTGATGATATATTTTTGGATCTTCTAATGAGTTTTTATGCAAGGAGTTTGAAAAGGTTATGCAATGTGAGTTTGAAATGTCTTCCATGGGTGAATTGAATTTCTTTCTTGGACTCCAAATCAAGCAATTGCAAGATGGGAACTTCATATGTCAAGCCAAGTACACAAAGGAACTCATAAAGAAGTTTGGACTTGAAGACTCTAAAGTTTGCAACACTCCCATGGCAACTACAACCAAGCTTGATAAGGATGACCAAGGTAAAAATGTTGATATTAAATTGTATAGAAGCATGATAGGTAGTATTTTGTATTTGACGGCAAGTAGGCCGGACATAAATTTAGTGTGTGTCTTTGTGCTAGATTTCAATCGTGTCCCAAAGAGTCCCATCTTATTGCGGTAAAACGCATTATTCGTTATATTAAGGGCACAATTGGAATGGGTCTATGGTATCCGAAAACCGGAGATTTCTCAATGACGAGTTATTCGGATGCCGACTATGCGGGTTGTAGAGTAGATAGAAAGAGTACTAGTGGGACATGTCAATTTCTTGGTAATTGTCTTGTTTCATGGTCCTCTAGGAAACAAAATTCCGTAGCTCTCTCAACCGCCGAGGCGGAGTATGTTGCCGCGGGGGCTTGTTGTGCACAAGTCCTTTGGATGAAACATACTCTCCTTGATTATGATTTGCATTATAACCATATAAAAATATTTTGTGATAATACTAGTACTATACACATGACTAAGAATGCAAATCAACATAGTAAGACCAAGCACATTGAGATTAGATATCACTTTCTTAGAGATCATTTTGAGAAAGGAGATATAGATATTGATTATGTTTCTACCGATTTGCAACTTGCCGATATTTTCACTAAACCACTTGATTTTGCTAGATTTTCATTCATTTGTGGTGAACTTAATGTTTGTGTTATTGAATAAAAATGTTTTCATAACCCTTTTTGATGTATGACAAAAAGGGGAGAATGAGTTTTTATGATAGAATTATGAGTTCATATGGTTTTGGTTCCGTATGAGTTTATACATGTTTTTGGTTTTTGGATGTGTTTTCCATACGAGTTTATACATGTTTTTTGTTTTGGATGTGTTTTTATGAATTCTTGGTTTTAAGTTTAAGTGTTTTGCAAGTATTTTATTTCATGATTTTTAGTCTTATGATTTTTGCTTGCACCTTACATTGTTTTCATGATAGCATAATTTGAGGGGGAGCTTTCTCCTCCTCTATATTTTTGCTTATAGCCTATTTGTTTTGTCATCATCAAAAATGGGGAGATTGTTGGCCCAAAAGGTTACACTCTCCATTTGTTTAGAGTTTTGATGATAACAAAACAAATAAGAGCTATTTGGTACTAATTAGTTTGTTTAAGATAAGTTTCAGGTTAGTACCATATTTGGAGGCCATTGCTTAGCTATTGCAAGAACTTCTAGGTTCATGAAGCAAAGAAGGCGTTTTGCACATCAAGGAAGGAACATAGAAGAGAAGGCTCTAGCAAGGCAATGCATGGCTCAAGACTTCAAGATTGCTCAAGATAATTCATTAGATTTGTTTCTAGGTTTATAGTTTTGTTAAAGAATAGTGAATAGGTTTGAAGCTCTATCACACACATTTTTGCACACATCTTATTTCCAAGAATATTTCCTATAATATATACAAAATATTTTTGTATACAATCTTCTGCCTACAAACTCATTTTTATGTTTTATATATATCCCTATTCAAAACATACTTTGTTTATTTTTAATTCCCTTCACAATCTGTTTCTGTTTTTGACTGTTGACCTGAGACGGTCGACCGCCTTGGGTCGACCGACCCTGTGTCAGGTCAAGCCGGTCGACCGACCCAGTCGACCGAGGTCTGGCAGCAGTGCATATCCGTGTGCACGTTTCGCGGTCGACCGTGCAGTCGACCGAAACCTGCCTGACTGCAAGACGTTTGCTCTCTGTATTTTTCGGTCGACCGTGCGGTCGACCGAGAGCCGGCAACGGCTCTTATTTTTGTACTTCGGTCGACCGGCCGGTCGACCGAGTGTGCCGTTTGAACAGTAACGGCTAGTTTTCTGAGCAGATTTGTTTTTGTCTTTTTCTTTCTAAAAAGGGTTTAAATGATATTTACTGATCCTAATACTTCCTAATTAGCCTTAAGTGAGTTTTATCTTCTAACCCTAGACCTCTACTATAAATAGGGGTGTTTAGGGAGAGGTTGATTACAAGAAAAATTTGCAAAAGTTTTCAAAAGTTTAAGGCATTCAAAAGAGCTTTGTTTCTTGGTTTTGTGCTGAAAGTTCTCTCTCATTTTCTGAAGTGTTTTCAAGAACTCTCTGATTTCTTTTTCTTTTCTCCTTACACACAAGAGCTTCATTCCTACTCATTGTTCTACAAGGATTTTTGTAAGGGAAAAGAGTTTTGCAAAAGAGAGTTTGTGGTCTTTTGATCACCAAGAGAGAATTTGTACTTGAGATTGTGGAGTTGGGTACTCGGTGTATTTGTAACATCTTTGTGAAGTTATAGTGGTTAGAAATCCTTCTGGGGAAGGCGGGGACGTAGAGCTGGGTGCTCGAACCTCGGAAAAATTCTCGGTGTTTGCGTTTGGTTTACTTGCTCTTGCTTCTTGCTTTAATTTCATTGCTCTTATTACTTGCTCTCTATTTTCATTGCAATATTCACTTGTTTTCATTCATCTTGTCAATCATAGTCCCATACAACAAGATTGCATTGTGCACCTCCAACTCATATCCAGAGGAATCACGGGGAAGGAGTTCAGAGCCCTTGACGGGGAATCTGGCTTCTAGTCTTGTTTTGGGAGATTGTTGCATCATAATTTTTTTGTGTGCATTGATTAGCATTATCACCTATTCACCCCCCTCTAGGTGATTTTCAGTGCACTCACACTATCCCAAGCCTTAACTAAAAACTGATAGACGTTAGCCTTAGGGACATCTCGAACTCACTAAGAGATTAACCGAGGGTGAAAATTGTAAGAACTATACTCCTGCAAAATCGGTGTCTAAGGAAAGTGGATTGAGAGGCAAAGCCTCGAAAGTTTCATGGTTTGGCGTAATTAAGGCCTGTGGCTCACGCCCGGATACTGTAGGTCACCTAGAGGGGGGTGAATAGATGACTAGCTAATCTAATGATGAATTAATGTGGAATAAAAATTATTTATGCAAACTAAAAACTATTGAGCTAAACACACAAGGTATAACACAAGAGTGTAGCCGAATTTCCGGTGAAGGGCTCTGGACTATCTCCTCAAGATTCCTCTAGATAAAAGTTGAGGTGCCACTATGGCTCTCTTGGTTGAATACAAGTGTAAGCAAACAATCCCAAGCATATAGCAATTTAAGCAAAAGTATATCAAGCAAGTAATGAATATGAACAATAAGAGCATGCAAGATATAAGCACAAGTAAGAGTTAGAGAGAGCAATCGCAAACACGGGAGATGTATTTCAAGGTTCGAGCACCCTTTCTCTATGTCCCCGCCTTCAACACTATGAAGGATTTCCATTAGAATCGATCCCACTGGATGACCCGGTGTCATAACACCTACAAGGAATTCACACTAGAACTCTTGGACTCACTAGTTCCCTCACTTGTTCCGCAAGAACAAACACACGCAAGCACACTAGCTTGCCGAGGCCACACCTCTAACCAAGCTCCCACAGAACTCGAAACAACGCGAACCCGCAAGTTCGCCTCCTCAATTACAAAGTAAAACACTTGGTGATCTAACCACTTTGATCACCTAAAACTCTCTCACAAAAAAGATCCCTATAGGATTAATGTAGTAATGGATAGCTCAAGTATGTGTGAGAAAATTTGGATAGAATTTGTGGTAAAAAACTCAAGAAATCTCTTTTTCAAAACACTCTTGAAAAACTCTCATTTTGATATGAAAGTATTTGGTTCTAAAATAAGTGAAGATAAACATTTAGAAAGGTAGGAAAAAGTGCTTAAAAACTCACTTAAAATCTTGTTCAAAATAGCCAAAAATAGCCCCATATAAATAGGCTCCAAAAACTAGTCGTTGCAGACAACTCAGCAGGAATTCCTGCTGTCGATCGACCGCCCGGTCGACCGCCAATGATCGGATTTCTGACCGTTGGGAAAAGTGGTCGACCGGTTAGTCGACCGAAAACTGGGCTATGACCTAGCGGTCGACCGCCCGGTCCACCGGAGCCGTTTACAGAGAGTAGAAGCTCTCTTACGGTCGATCGTGCGGCCGACCGGCCCTTGGCTGTGCACGTTTGTGTACATTGGTCGACCGCCCGGTCGATCGGCCGGTTGACCGACAGAAGGCCTGGTCAGCAATTCTAAAGGGATTAAAACTTAGTCTTTTATCTTCAAAAAAAATCTCATAAATTCTCATAAATTCTACAAAAATAAGTTCATTGATATACTTTGTGTAAATCACCTAGAGGGGGGGTGAATAGGTGATGGCTAATCTAATGGTTACTAAATGCGGAATTAAAACTTATATGATGCAAATTAAACTTCTTACACTAAATACCAAGTTTAACACAAGAGTGTTGCCGAATTCCCCGTGAAGGGCTCTGGACAAACTCCTTAAGATTGCTCTAAATAAGAGTTGAGGTGCCGCGTTGGCTCTCTTGGTTGAATAACTAGTGTTAGCAAACAATCCCCAAGCATATAACAATAAAGCACACAAGGTATATCAAGCATATAAAGATAAGCACAAGATAAGTATGCAAGATATAAAGACAAAGAGATAGAGAGTGAGCAATCACAAACACGGGGATTTGTTTCGAGGTTCGAGCACACTTGCTCTACATCCCCGCCTTCACACTTGAAGGATTTCCACTAGAATCGATCCCACCGGATCACTCGGTGCCGCAACACCTACAAGCTCTCGGACTCCCTAGTCCCGTACACACCGCAAGCTCTCTAGCTCGTCGAGGCCGCACCTCAAACACCGAATCCACACACGAACTCGAAACATCGCGAACACACTTGTCCGCCTCCTCAAAGTACAAGAAAGATCTCTTGGTGATCTAAACACTTTGATCACCAATAAACACTCTCACAAAAACACTCATATAGAATGAATATATCAATGGGTTGCTCAAATGTTTGTGAGAAAAACAAGGATGGAATTTGTGGAAGAAAACTCAAGAAAATCACTTTTAAAACACTCTTGATAAACTCCCTTTTTGATTGGAAGTATTAGCTCTCAATTTAGTGGAGAAAACTCTTTTAATGAAGTAGGAAAAACTAGCTTAAAACCCACTAAAAAATCTTAGAGAAAACAGCCCCCAAATGCCCCAATTTATAGAGCTAGAAAAACTAGCAGTTGGGAGCCAGATGGACTGACGGTCGACCGCCCGGTCGACCGCCAACGGTCAGATTTCTGAACGTTGGGGCAGCGGTCGACCGGCCCGGTCGACCGAGGCCTGGATATAGAGAGCAGTCTCTCTGTCCGGTCGACCGGCCCGGTTGATCGGGGCTTTCCAGAGAGCAGAGCTCTCTGGATGGTCGACCGTCCCGGTCGACCGGTCCTCCAGCCAGATACTGGCGTGCACGCTGTGCACGTCGCGCGGTCGACCGGCTGAAGCCAGAAAATAGATTTTTGGGAAAGAAAACTTGGTCATTTTGGCTCAAATAAAATCCTATAAAATAACTAAAAATCTACAAAAATAGTTTCAGTATTAAACTTTGATATACAAACATGTTTGAACAAAATCAAGACATGTTACAAATAATTTGAACTATTTTTGTAACTTAAAAATTTTGGCTTAAAACAAAAACTGTATTTTTCCAAAACTTCTCCAAATACAAAAACAAGATATTTTAAACACTGTTAAAGCATAGAGTGTATGGATATGATCCACTACACAAACATGGTGAAATATCTATGTTTTTGACATTAAACTCTAAATACGATTTTGGTTAAAGATATGTAAACTTTGAATACCAAAAACCAAACCGGTATTTATCAAAAAGAAAACTCTTTTGCATTTTTCTAAAATGAAAATTCTTTTATGAAAAACCTATCTATATCAAGAGTGTGTGTGTATATGGTATACTTGAGCAATCCACCAACTATTCTATCCTTTACATTTTATCTAAAACAAAATCTTATAAAAACAAACCTAGACACAAGTCTTCATCTTCTTGAAGTCTTCACTTGAAGTCTTCTCATCTTCTTGACTTGGTCCAAACACGATCCAAAGAGCTAGACTCCTCTTGAGTACTTGATGTGGTCTTGATGCACAAGCTCTTGAATCAAACCGTGCTAGCTCCAAAACTTGACTTTAAATCCTTTGTTGAAGCTACACACCTACTAAGATCTTGATCACAAATCTGAAACTAAGTAAACACAAGATCATTAGTACTATAACTATATGAGTTGATCATCATCAAAACTAGAGTGATGGGCCTTTGGGCCAACAATCTCCCCTTTTTGATGATGACAAAACTCATGAAGTTATATATGCATGGATTAAAGTAAAGCTTCAAAGAAGCTCCCCCTTAACTCATGCACACCAAATAAACAAATAAATATGCAATGAATGCTCATAAACATGAATGCAAATACATGGAGATAAACAGAAAACACATCAAATTCTTTTTCTCCTATTTGCAAAACAAAAATATATGCATAAACATAAATACTTCTCCCGCTTTATGAATAAAGTAAGGAAAACATGCATATATACCAAATACTTCTCCTCCTTTTTGTTAATCATCAACAAAGGGGTTAAAGTAAAATAAAACCAAAATAAATTCTTCTCCCCATTTTTGTCCGAAACAAAGAATCAATAAAGGGGTAAACTCAATTCAATAAAAAAAGATATATGCGATATACATTCATGAAGAGGAAGACGCTAAGTTAACTTCCCTACATATATGCATTACATGAAGAAGGGATGACAAGCCCTAACTCACATAACGCATAAAATGCAATGCATAAGAGGAGATGTGAAGCTCTCCCTACACACGTGCATCGCATAAAGGAGTTGTCAAGCTCCTCAATATAAGATACACTCAACATGAATCTATATGTAGAAGAGATGTTAAGCTCCCCTTGCATATAGGCAATATAAATCAAAACATTTTTAATTTTTCTATTGAAACAAAATTTTGAATTTTCTCAATGAAAACAAATTTTGAGATACCATTTGTAGTCAAATTTTAAAATACCATTGTAAATAAACATTACAAATTTTTTTTTTAATTTTCTTAAAAAGGTAAAACATCTTGATACCAATTGAAATTTATAATAAATTTGAAACATATTGATACCAATTTAAAAATAATGCATAAGCTTTAAAAATGTCAATTGAGATATCAATTGAAAATAAAGTTTTAAATCAAGCTTAGCATAAACTATGTGCTTTTAAATATGTAAACCAATTGTAAAGCAAGCACACGTAAATCATATATATGTATGAAAAGAGAATACCAATAGAAATTGATAGTATGAAAATGAAGCATACATATATAGGAAACAAAATATGAGTATATACAAAATGAAAATACCAATTGAGATCAAGTATATAACTCATAGTTATCAAATGAAGAATAATAACTAGTTAAATTAATTTTTGAAAAACTAGTTAAAGATCCTTTAAAACATGAAATCAAATCATAAGTATATCATGAAACATACTAAATACATAAAATGCGACACTCAAAGTCCATGAAGCTCAAAAATAATCATGAAACAAAGTCATGAATAAACAAATAAAGTGTGAGTGCACAAGAATCATGTAATTAGCATTTTTCATGAAAATAATCAATAAAGCTCAAACATGAATTTTATCAAACAAATCATGAAAGTTTATTTTAAAAAAAATCATTTTTCATCTTAAAAACAAACTTCCAGGTATATGTATGTTTTTATCCAATTCTAACAATATGCATACATATCCCAAACATAAAAAGAGTCCATAATGTAAATTGCATGAAGGCAAACGACTCATGGGGTATACATGTATATTTGTTAGATTTGAATATAAAATACATATACATGAAGTAAAACATGAAAATAGGCAAAACAAGTGTAAATGAGAGAATCATCAAAACTAGGCTATACATGTGCATATAGTGAGTACAAATGAACAATGAAGTGCAAACATATATGAATCAATTTGTTGCTCACTACTTGTACATGTATAAGTTCAAGTTTTAATAAAAACTATATTTAAACTAGTATTTACCACATGAAGCATAAAACATGAACATGCTAAAGAAATTATCAATGAAAAGCATGTAAATAAATTAGGAGTTTAGAGATAGTTACCAAACCAAAGAACTAAGCTCTAAATCTCCAAAACATGGTGGTTGTCCCACCAAACCTCCTTGATAGCGGTGCATCAAATGTATATCCATCTAAACCATGTGCATCCACCATCAAGGCACCAAATCTCTCACGTCGTGTGAGAGCCCTCACCTACATCAAATACAAAAGGTGGGGACTTTGGTACCAATTTTCTTTTGGGTCCTTGGGGGTTAGCTTTACAAGGGACCCAAACATTTTTGTTAGCAAAATTAAAAACATTTATCTTATCATAACAAAATTTTGCTAAATGGCCTTTGCGGCCACAATGTGTACATTTGTACACCTTAGGATGCATATGAGTGTGAGTGTGATTGTGACGTGCAAAATGTGCATATGCATGATGTGGATGATGTGCATGAATATGTGGAGTTTATTTCTTTGAAAACAAAGACTCCAATCTAGAGTGGTTAAAAGCACATGAGCTCAAAGTAGAGCTTAAACTATTTATTTTATTTTTTAAAACATTAATCTCATTTTGATTTATGGTGGCATGTAAAGCATGGTGAGATATAGAATCATTTTTCTTATTCTTTTTAGAAACTTTTTCTTTTTCTTTTTCAATAATTTTTCTTTTCAAAGAAGTGTTTTCATGCAAAGCAACTTCTTTTTGTTTTTCCACCAAAGTAATTTTATTTTTCAAAGAGGTGTTTCCTTCACAAAGATCATTTAATTTAGAAAGCAAGGAAGCATTTTCATTTTTCAAATTTTCTTTTTCTTTTTCAATACATGCAATTTTATTTTTAAAAGACTCATTTTCTTTTAACATGCAATCAAAATTCTTTTTCAAATTTTTGTTATCCTTTTTAATCATGCCATATTTTTCTAAGAGTTGTTGACAAAAAGATGCAAGTTCATTGTAGGACAAATCAACATCCTCTTCTACCTCGGATTCGGTAGTTACCTCAAGGGGGTTGTCCCCTTGGACCATGTAGCACACGTTGGAGGTGTCGCTTCCAACATCCGAGTCGCTCCCCGCATAATATAGATCTTTTTCGCCAAGGGAGGTGATGATGTTCCATTCTGCAAAAGCCGAATCAATATTAGAAACCCTAGATAAATAATCATCATTTAGGGTTGACTTTAAAGCATGTAGGGCTTTTGCATTAGCCTCAAAGTTTTTGCCATATAAACAATAAGAATCTTTAGTAGTGGCAAAATAAACATGAATGCGTAGGGCCTTGAGGTACAAGGACATATTAACCTTCGAAATTTGGATGTTAAGAATGTCAAAGGTGGGTGGTGACATGAATTTCATGGTGTGTGTACAAATATTGTGTTTAGCCTAAAAATGAGGATCTTTAACTCTAGGTTGTAAGACCCAAATCAAGAGCACTTGGCTCTGATACCAATTGTAAATCACCTAGGGGGGTGAACAGGTGATGGCTAATCTAATGGTCACTAAATGCGGAATTAAAACTTATATGATGCAAATTAAACTTCTTACACTAAACACCAAGTTTAACACAAGAGTGTTGCCGAATTCCCCGTGAAGGGCTCTGGACCAACTCCTCAAGATTTCTCTAAATAAGAGTTGAGGTGCCGCGTTGGCTCTCTTGGTTGAATAACTAGTGTTAGCAAACAATCCCCAAGCATATAACAATAAAGCACACAAGGTATATCAAGCATATAAAGATAAGTACAAGATAAGTATGCAAGATATAAAGACAAAGAGATAGAGAGTGAGCAATCGCAAACACGGGAGATTTGTTTCGAGGTTCGAGCACACTTGCTCTACATCCCCGCCTTCACACTTGAAGGATTTCCACTAGAATTGATCCCACCGGATCACTCGGTGTCGCAACTCCTACAAGCTCTCGGACTCCCTAGTCCCGTACACACCGCAAGCTCTCTAGCTCGCCGAGACCGCACCTCAAACACCGAGTCCACACACAAACTCGAAATACCGCGTACACACTTGTCCGCCTCCTCAAAGTACAAGAAAGATCTCTTGGTGATGTAAACACTTTGATCACCAATAAACACTCTCACAAAAATACTCCTATAGAATGAATATATCAATGGGTTGCTCAAGTGTTTGTGAGAAAAATAAGGATGGAATTTGTGGAAGAAAACTCAAGAAAATCACTTTTAAAACACTCTTGATAAACTCCCTTTTTGATTGGAAGTATTAGCTCTCAATTTAGTGGAGAAACTCTTTTAATGAAGTAGGAAAAACTAGCTTAAAACCCACTAAAAAATCTTAGAGAAAACAGCCCCCAAATGCCCCAATTTATAGAGCTAGAAAAACTAGCCGTTGGGAGCCAGATGGCCTGACGGTCGACCGCCGGTCGACCACCAACGATCAGATTTCTGACCGTTGGGGCAGCGGTCGACCGGCCTGGTCGACCGAGGCCTGGATACAGAGAGCAGTCTCTCTGTCCGGTCGACCGGCCCGGTCGACCGGGGCTTTCCAGAGAGCAGAGCTCTCTGGACGGTCGACCGTCCCGATCGACCGGCCCTCCAGCCAGATACTGGCGTGCACGCTGTGCACGTCGCGCGGTCGACCGGCCCGGTCGACCGGCTGAAGCCAGAAAACAGATTTTTGGGAAAGAAAACTTGGTCATTTTGGCTCAAATAAAATCCCATAAAATCACTAAAAATCTACAAAAATAGTTTCAGTATTAAACTTTGATATATAAACATGTTTGAGCAAAATCAAGACATGTTACAAATAATTTGAACTATTTTTGTAACTTAGAAATTTTGGCTTAAAACAAAAACTGTATTTTTTCAAAACTTCTCCAAATACAAAAACAAGATATTTTAAACACTTTTAAAGCATAGAGTGTATGGATATGATCCACTACACAAACATGGTGAAATATCTATGTTTTTGACATTAAACTCTAAATACGGTTTTGGTTAAAGACATGTAAACTTTGAATACCAAAAACCAAACCGGTATTTATCAAACTCTTTTGCATTTTTCCAAAATGAAAATTCCTTTATGAAAAACCTATCTATATCAAGAGTGTGTGTGTATATGGTATACAATCCACCAACTATTCTATCCTTTACATTTTATCTAAAATAAAATATTATAAAAACAAACCTAGACACAAGTCTTCATCTTCTTAAAGTCTTCACTTGAAGTCTTCTAATCTTCTTGACTTGGTCCAAACACGATCCAAAGAGCTAGACTCCTCTTGAGTACTTGATGTGGTCTTGATGCACAATCTCTTGAATCAAACCGTGCTAGCTCCAAAACTTGACTTTAAATCCTTTGTTGAAGCTACACACCTACTAAGATCTTGATCACAAATCTGAAACTAATTAAACACAAGATCATTAGTACTATAACTGCATGAGTTGATCATCATCAAAACTAGAGTGATGGGCCTTTGGGCCAACACTTTGATATACAAATATGTTTGATTAAAAATTAAAACATATTACAGACATTTTGAACTATTTTTGTAATATAGAAATTTTGACTTAAACAAAAATCTGTATTTTTTTAAAAAACAATCTCCAAATTGAAAAACAATTTTTTCAAAACTTCTCCAAACACAAGAACAAGATATTTTAAATACTGTTAAAGCTTAGTGTGTATGGATATGATTCACTACACATATATGATGAAATATCTATATTTTTGACAATAAGCTCTAAAATAAGTTTTGATCAAACCGGTATTTTCTAAAACAAATACTCTTTTAAGAAAACACATATAAATCTTGTGTGTGAGTGTATATGACCTTGATCAATCCACCAACTAATCTATCATTTACATTTTATTTAAAAATAAATCTTAACGCTTACAAACATGACACAAGTCTTCTTGAAAATCTTCTCTTGATAGTCTTCTTCTCCTTCTTGACTTGGTCCAAATCTTGATCCAATGAGCTAGACTCCTTTTGAGTACTTGATGCGATCTTGATGCACGAGCTCTTGAATCAACACGTGCTAGCTTCAAAACTTGACTTTGAATCCTTTGTTGAAGCTAAATACCTACTAAGATCTTGATCAAATATTTGAGACTAAATAAACACAAGATTATTAGTACTATAATTACATGAGTTAATCATCATCAAAACTAGAGTGATGGGCCTCTGGGCCTACAATCTCCCCCCTTGGATGATGACAAAACTCATGGAGTTGTATATGCATGGATTAAAGTTAAGCTTTATAGAAGCTCCCCCTTAACTCATGCATAACAATAAACAAATAGATATTCAATGAAGTGCATAAACTAAACAAAAATGTATGCATAAACAAGGAGATAAACATGCATCAACTCACCATATTCTTCTCCCTTTTTGCATAAGCAAAACATATATGCATAAGCAAAACTCTCAAAAACCTTCTCCCCATTTTTGTATAAAACATGCATATATAAATCACCAATTTCTCTCCCCCTTTTTTATCAAATCATCAACAAAGGGGCATAAATAAAAAAATTTTCTCCCTCTTTTTGTCAAATCAAATAAGAAGGATGTATATGCGATATACATTCATGAAGAGGAGAGGAGTAAAGTTAACACCCCCTGCATACATGCATTACATGAAGAAGGGATGACAAGGCCCTAACTCACATAAAGCATAATATATAATGTATAAGTGGAGATATTAAGCTTCCCCTATACACGTATACCATATAAAGAAGAGATGTCAAGCTCCTCAATATAAGATACACTCAACAAGAATCTATATATAGAAGAGATGTTAAGTTCCCCCTGCATATAGGCAATTCAAATCAAAATAATTTTGAAATCACTTTAAAACAAAATTTTGAATTTTCTTAACAAAACAAATTTTGAGATACCACTTGTAAATAAATAAAATTTTAAGATACCAATGAAAGTAAAACATTTTGTATTTTTGATACCAATTGAAATATATTGAAATATATTGTAAATTTTGATACCAAATAAAATGTCAATTGAAATACCAATTGAAAACAATGCATAAGCTTATAAAGATACCAATTTATTTTTAATTTTAAGTCAAGCTTAGCATAAACATAATTTGTGCTTTAAACATGTAAATATATTGTAAATCAAGCACAATCAAAACATATATATATGTTTGAAAAAGAAAATACCAATAGAAATTGATATTATTTGAGATTTTGAAACATACATATATAGAAAACAAATATGAGTATACAAAAAAAGAATTCCATGAAGAAACATTTGTATAACTCATATCTATACATCCTATTCATGCACAAGTTAAAATTTTTTTAATAAGGCTCACAAGGCATGGTCGCCCATCCATCCGCCCTTAAAGGGTAGAAGTTTTCAAAAAATATAATTTGAAAATAGTTATAAATTTGAAAACACTACCAAATAAAAAATAAATAACTAGTTAAAATAATTCTAAAAAACTAGTTAAAGATCCTTCAAACATGAAACCAAATCATATATATCTCATGAAGCATGCTAAAACACAAGAGTTGGCACTCAAAATCAATAAAGCTTAAAAATTCTCATGAAAACAATGTCATGAGTAAACCAATTAAGTGTGAGTGCACAAAAATCATATAAATAGCATTTTCATAAAAATGATCAATAAGGCTCAAAATAAACATCAAACATATGAAAATTACAAAAAAGAATTTTTCATTTAAAAACAAACTCAACGTATATGTATGTTTTATCAAAACTAACAATATACAAACATATCCTAAACACAAAAGAATCCATAACGTAATTTGCATGAAGGCAAGAGACTCAAGGGTATATATGTATATTTAATAATTTCAGATAAGAATAACATATACATGAAGCAAAACATGCACAAAGATAGGCAAAACAAGTGTAAATGAGTGAATCATCAAAACTAGGTTATCATGTACATGTAATGAGTACAAATAAGCAATGAAGGTCAAACATATAAGAATCAAATGTTGCTCACTATTTGTACAAGTATAGACACAAGTTTTAATGAAAGATACATCTAAACAAGTATTCACCATATGAAGCACAAAAAAAAAACATGCTAAAAATATTATCTATGTAAAAGCATGTAAACTAAATGAGAGTTTCGAGATAGTTACCAAATCATGTGCACTAATCTCTAAGTCTCCAAAACAAGGTGGTCCTCCCACCAAACTTTCTTGATAGCGATGCATTAATAGGGTATGTCCATCTAGCTCTTGTATCCGCCACCAAGGGACCAATCCTCTCACGTCATGTGAGAGCCCACACCTACATCAATTATAAGAGGTGAGAATTTTGGTAACCATTTTCTTTGGGTCCACGGAGGTTAGCATCATAAGGGACCCAAATATTTTTATTACCAAAATTTATAGAATTTACTTTATCAAAATAAAATTTTGCTAAATGGCCTTTGTGGCCGCAATGCGTGCATTTGTACACTCTAGCATGCTCATGAGAATAAGTGTGATCATGATGTGCAAAGTGTGCATATGTATGACGTGGGTTATATGCATGAACATGTGGAGCTTGTTTCTTTTGAAATAAGGTTTCCAATTTAGAATGATTAAATGCACAATTGCTCAAAGTTGAGCTCAAATAATTTATTTCTATTTTTCAAAAATTGAATCTCATTTTTATCAATAGTGGCGTGAAGAGCATGACAAGTATGAGAATCAACACTCTTTTTATTTTAGAAATATTTCCTTTTTCTTTTGAAACAATTTTTCTTTTCAAAGAGTTGTTTTGTTCTAAAACAATTTCTTTTTCTTTTTCCACCAAATTTATTTTATTTTTCAAAGAATTATTTCCTTCACACATATCATTTAATTTATAAAACAAGGAAATATTCTCTTTTTTCAAAGATTCATTTTCTTTAGAAATATTTTCCAATTTATTTTGAATAGAATCTTTTTCTTTTGAAATGGACTCATATTTATTTTTCAATCTTTTGTGATCCTTTTTAGCAAATCATATTATTTAAGGAGTTGTTGACAAAATAAAGCAAGTTCATCATATGACAAGTCAACATCCTCATCAAGCTCGGATTCAGAATTTACCTCAAGGGGGTTATCCCCTTGTACCATGTAGCACAAGTTGGAAGCATCACTTCCATCATCCGAGTCACTCCCCACATAATATTGCTTTTGTTCGCCAAGGGAGACTATAGTGATCCATACTATAAACGCCGAATCAAAATTAGCAACCCTACATAAATATTCATCATTTAGGGTACTCTTTAAAGCATGAAGGGTTTTTACATTAGCCTCAAGGTTTTTACCATTTAAATAATATGAATCTTTAACAGTGGACAAATAAACGTGGATACCTAGGGCTTTGAGGTACATAGACATCTTAACTTTCTAAGTTTGGATGTTAAGATATCAAACATGGGAGGTGACATGAAATCCATGTGTGTGTGTACAAATATTGTGATTAGCTAAAAATGAGGATCTTTAACTCTAGGTTGTTAGACCCAAATCAAGAGCACCAAGCTCTAATACCACTTGTAGGTCACCTGGGGGTGAATAGGTGACTAGCTAATCTAATGATGAATTAATGCAGAATTAAAACTATTTATGCAAACTAAACACTATTGACCTAAACACACAAGGTATAACACAAGAGTGTAGCCGAATTCCCGGTGAAGGGCTCTGAACTATCTCCTCAAGATTCCTCTAGATAAGAGTTGAGGTGCCGCTATGACTCTCTTGGTTGAATATAAGTGTGAGCAAACAATCCCAAGCATATAGCAATTTAAGCACAAGTATATCAAGCAAGTAATGAATATGAACAATAAGAGCATGCAAGATATAAGCACAAGTGAGAGATAGAGAGAGCAATCGCAAACACGGGAGATTTGTTTCGAGGTTTGAGCACCCTTTCTCTAAGTCCCCGCCTTTAACACTATGAAGGATTTCCACTAGAATCGATCCCACCGGATCACTCGGTGCCGCAACACCTACAAGGAGTCACACTAGAACTCTTGGACTCACTAGTTCCCTCACTTGTTCCTGCACTCTTGAAAAACTCTCTTTTGATATGAAAATATTTGACTCTAAAATAAGTGGAGATAAACACTTAGAAAGGTAGGAAAAACTTGCTTGAAAACCCACTTAAAATCTTGTTCAAAACAGCCAAAAACAGCCCATTATAAATAGGCTCAAAAACTAGCCGTTGGGGACAACTCAGCAGGAATTCCTGCTGTCGGTCGACCGCCCGGTCGACCGCCAACGGTCAGACTTCCGACTGGTGGGAAAAGCGATCGACCGGTCGGTCGACCGAAAACTGGGCTATAACCTAGCGGTCGACCGCCTGGTCGACCGGAGCCATTTACAGAGAGCAGAAGCTGACGGTCGACCGTGCGGTCGACTGGCCCATGGCTGTGCACATTCGTGCACAGCGATCGACCGACTTCTGGCTCGGTCGACCGGCCGGTCGACCGGCAGAAGGCCTGATCAACAATTATAAAGGGATTAAAACTTGGTCTTTTACCTTCAAACAAATCCCATAAATTCTCATAAATTCTACAAAAATAAGTTCATTGATATACTTTGATATACAAACATATTTTATTAAAAATCAAAACTTATTACAAACATTTTGAACTATTTTTGTAATATAGAAATTTTTGCTTAAACAAAAATCTGTATTTTTTTTAAAAACAATCTCCAAATTGAAAAACGATTTTTTCAAAATTTCTCCAAATACAAGAACAAGATATATTAAACACTTTTGAAGCTTAGTGTGTATGGATATGATTCACTGCACATATGTGATGAAATATCTATGATTTTAACAATGAGCTCTAAAATAAGTTTTGATCAAAACTGTATTTTCTAAAATAGAAGCTCTTTTATGAAATCACATGTAAATCTTGTGTGTGAGTGTAGATGACCTTGAGCAATCCACCCACCAACTGATCTATCCTTTACATTTTATCTAAAAATAAAATCTTGACATTTACAAACATGACACAAATCTTCCTGAAAATCATCTCTTGATAGTCTTCTTCTCCTTCTTGACTTGGTCCAAACCTTGATCCAATGAGCTAGACTCCTTTTGAGTACTTGATGCGACTTGATGCAATCTTGATGCGCGAGCTCTTGAATCAACACGTGCTAGCTTCAAAACTTGACTTTGAATCCTTTGTTGAAGCTAAATACCTACTAAGATCTTGATCAAATATCTGAGACTAAATAAACACAAGATTATTAGTACTATGATTACATGAGTTAATCATCATCAAAACTAGAGTGATGGGCCTCTGGGCCAACAGATGCCTCCCTCCGAGTTTTGCCCTTTTCTGGCTGATTAGCTTGTAGTCGAGTTCCTACAACAACCTCCCCCGGAGAATCGACCAGTTAGGAGTCGACTAGGTCCAGGTACCTTGACTAAGGCCTTGTGGTTATTTTTCTTTCTTTTGTTTGTTTTTTATTCTTTTCGATTATTTGTTGTCTATACGTTATTTGTAATGTGCTGCATGCAAGAGTGGGTGAGAGATCCAGTAACTTCCAGATTAACCAGAAACACTTCTCTATCCTTACATCCAGAACCAGTGATGGCGTCACTTTAGGACAAGTTTTACTCGATCAGAACCTCATTGCCATCTTGTATAAAACTGCCTGAGGTGAATGGAAATAACTTTGAATTAAAGCCTCCATTCATCAACATTCTTCCCAAGTTTCATGATTTAGAATCAGAGGACGCATACTTCTTTGTTAGGAAATTTGAAGAAGTATACCTCATGATGCGTATTTCCCAGCTAGGAGAAGATGCTGTTAGGTTACATTTTATTCCCTTTTCCCTAAAGGACCTAGCTAAAAAATAGTTGTACAGTTTGGCGGTAGATTCAGTTACAACATGGGATGATTTCATCAAGGACTTCTTGAAGAAATTCTACCTAATTCACAAACTGCCCTCATCAGAAAGAACATCATGCAGTTTAGGTAAGAGCCGAGCAAATCATTTTGGAGATACTTTGAGTGATTCAAAGATCTCCTAGCTCAGTACCCTCATCACGGTGTGGAGAAATGGCGTCAGTGCCACATTCTCTATAATGGTTTAGATTATCAAACTAAAACCCTGTTAGAAACCATGTGTCAGGGAGAGTTCTTACAAAAGGATGAGAATTATGTTTGGGATTTATTTGAGGATTTAGCTGAGAAAATCTTACAATGGGAGCCAGCCTCGAAAAAACCAAGAAATTCACAGTTCATAGCTTCAAAAGGAGGGCTCCTAACCTTAGAATCATCCATAGCTGCAGAAGCTAAGATTGCTATCCTGATGAGGAGAATAGAGGCTCTAGAAACAAAAGAGCAAGCCAATGTCAACCAGATCAACCCACCACCAATTCACAATCCGGGTTGTTCATACTGTCAGGCACCAAACCATGTCTTTAAAGAGTGCCCTGTTTTCCATACCCAGCAAGTGCCACCAGAATAAATGAATGCGGCCTACTCACCGCCGCCATACAATCCGTACTCACAGATGTACAACCCCGGTTGGAGAAATCATCCAAATTTCTCTTGGGCCCAGAATAATTCTCCCAAGCCAAACTTTCCCAATAATTTTCACCATCCCACTTATCCAATAAAATTTTCCAGTCAAGCTCCATCTTCGTTCTTCCAAAGTTCACCAATGGAAAAGAAATTCAGCAAATTGGAGGAAAGCATGGAAGCTTTTATGAAGTCCCAAGCCGCCTTCATACAAAATCAGGGACAAACACTAAGCAAACATTCACAAGCTATATCAAAATTGGAAATGCAGATGAGTCAGTTAGCTAGCTCTCTAAGTGAAAAGACCAAAGGGTACTTTACCTAGTCAGACGCTAGTTAACCCTAAGAACTCCAATCAAGCGTATGAAATTCAGGATCCGTTGATCAACCAATGCAATGTTGTTCACACACTTTGATCTGGAAAGAAGCTGGACAACCAGGTCTACCAACAGAAAAATCCCACTCACATTGATCCTGCTCATACTTCCACATCTTCTACCTCCTCCCAACCTGCTCCCAAAATATCTGATGAGGACACAACTGCTGAACAAGTTCATAAGCCTGTAGCACCCTTTCCCAGCAAGCTTAGGAACAATAATAAGAATATGCATATGGAGAAGATACTTGAGATGTTTAACAGGTCAAGCTGAATGTGCCTCTTCTTGACACTATCCAACAAGTCCTAGCCTATGCCAAATTTCTTAAGGATATGTGTACAAAGAAGAGAAAGACGAATGTGCCTAAGAAAATGTTCTTTGCAACCAATATAAGTGAAATTTTGTCTGGTCCCATTCTGGTGAAGTACAAAGATCCCGAATGTCCCACAATTTCCTGCACCATAGGACAAACAGAAATTAGCAGAGCATTCCTTGACCTGGGAGCAAGTATCAACTTGCTACCTCTCTCAGTATACCAACAACTTGGATTGGGCGAGTTGAGTCCAACTCGAGTCATCATTCAGTTAGCTGACCGATCTGTGAAAATCCCCAAGGGGAAAATCACAGATGTCCTTATCTGAGTCAGGGATTTCATCTACCCCGTTGACTTTATTGTGCTTGAGACCCAACCTGTGTCAAATCCATGGTCTCAAACTCCAGTTATCTTAGGGGCCCATTCCGTGCTACAGCCAATGTCATAATCAATTGTAGGAACGGGTCCATGCAATTGACCTTTGGAGACATGATGAAGGAAGTCAATGTCTTCAATCTTGGAAGACAACCCAGGGATATCAATGATCAGCTTTTGAGGTTAATTCCATTGAAAATCTGACCAGTGAGCATGAGGAAAGCCTGGAGATAGAAACAGAGGCAAAGTCTAATCTGGAGTCTGAGGATTTTAATTTAGACCAGATCGTAGATTCGGCAGTGGATTGGGCGTCAAGCCCAAATGTACCTTATCACAGGATTGAAAGTCCAGATATTACCTCCAATGAAGCAACACCTTCCCTAGAGCTAAAAGCCTTACCTGAACACCTTAAGTACGCCTACCTGGGCGGAAGAGAAACCCTGCCAGTCATCATAGCATCCCACCTGACTGAGCAACAAGAGAACAACTTAATGTCTATTCTGAAGAGGCATAGGGAAGCCATTGCATGAACAATAAAGAATATCAAAGGGATAAGTCAAGTCATAGTTCAACATAGAATCCATTTAACCGATGAAGCAAATCTCAGGACGGACCCACAACGTAGGCTTAACCCTCTCATGTAAGAGGCAGTAAAAGCGAAAATTTTGAAACTATTAGATAATGGGATCATTTATCCCATTTCTGATAGCCAATGGGTTAGCTCTGTTCATGCGGTCCCGAAGAAAGGTGGCTTTACTGTGGTCAAAAAAGAGCAAAAAGAGTTGGTACAAACAAGACTGCCTACCAAGGTTCGTGTTTGTATTGACTATAGAAAGTTGAATGCAGCCACCCGTAAAGACCACTTCCTGCTACCCTTCATCGACCAAATGCTTGAACGCCTGGCTGGACACGAGTACTATTACTTCCTAGTGGGTACTCGGGATACAACCAAATCCCCATTGCTGTAGAAAACTAGGAAAAGACCACGTTCACCTGCCCGTTTGGAACCTTTGCTTATCGACGCATGCCCTTTGAATTATGCAACGCTCCTGCGACATTCTAACGGTGCATGCTCAGTTTGTTCTCCGACATGGTGGAACGTTTTCTTGAGATTTTCATGGATGAATTCTCCATCTAGGAGATTCATTTGAACAATGTCTTCATCATCTTGAGTTGGTTCTGCAAAGATGCAAGGAAAAGAACCTAACTCTAAACTGGGAGAAATGTCACTTCATGGTGAGACAGGGGATTGTCTTAAGCCATGAGATTTTTAGGAGAGGAATTGAAGTGGATAAGGCTAAAGTAGAAGTGATTGATAAGCTTCCACCACCCAAAAGCATCAAGGATATTAGATCCTTTCTGGGGCATGCTGCGTTCTACCAACGGTTCATTAACAATTTTAACAAAATCGCCAGGCCCTTAACTAACCTGCTCGCAAAGGACGTGTCCTTTGATTTTAACGAGAATGTTTCAAGTCATGGAAGAAGCTTAAGCAAGAACTTTTTTCTGTGCCTATTATTTCTGCTCCTGATTGGGCACAACAGTTTGAAATCATGTGCGATGCCTCTGATTTTGCTATTGGTGTTATTCTAGAATAGCGCATCAATAATAGGCAGCACGTGATTTACTACTCAAGTAGGACCTTGAATGACGCCCAACAAAACTACACAACGACCGAGAAGGAATTCTTGGCCGTTGTCTTTGCGTTAGAAAAATTCCGGCCCTACTTGTTAGGCTCGAAGACGGTGATTTTCACGGATCACTCGGCACTAAAATATCTCATGACCAAGAAGGAAGCAAAAAACCCATTGAATCGGTGGATCCTTCTGCTTCAAGAATTTGACCTGAAAATTCAGGATAAACGAGGTATAGAAAATGTGGTTGTTGATCATCTATCATAAATTCCAAACGCTCCTCTCATACAAGCCCCGATCAACGAGGATTTCCCAGACGAGCACATCCTGGCCATTTTCAAGGAACGCTGGTATGCAGACATAGTCAATTACTTGGCCACTGAACAATTACCTGCTGACTGGACAAAGCAAGACCAGTGTCATTTCTTTGCCTAAGTACGGTACTTCTTTTGGGAAGAGCCGTATCTTTTTAAGTATTATTCCGACCAGATTATTCGACGATGCATACCAGAGAAAGAACAGAGGAGTGTGCTAAGCTTTTGCCATGAACTTGCATTCGGAGGACACTTCGGTCCCCACAAGACTACAGAGAAGGTTCTCCAAAGTAGGTTTTACTGGCCCACTTTGTTCAAAGACTCATACCACTTTTGTAAGTCATATGCAAATTGTTAGAAGATTAGGAAAATTTCTAGAAGAGACATGATGCCCCTGAACCTGATCCTTGAAGTTGAAATTTTTGATGGTTTGGGTATCAACTTCATGGGACCATTCCCTAATTCCTTCGGCAACCAGTTCATTTTGGTTGCTGTAGATTACGTCTCTAAATGGATAGAAGTTGTGCCTATAAGGACCAATGACAACAAAGTGGTTATTAAATTTATCAAAGAAAATATCTTCTCCCGATTTGGCACCCCCATAGCGATAATTAGTGATAATGGATCGCATTTTTGCAATAGAGTTTTTGAAGCTCTAATGCGAAAATATTTCATCAATCACAAATCATCCACTTCATATTATCCCCAGACAAATGGGCAGGTTGAAGTCACCAATCGACAGATCAAGCTCATTTTGAAAAAGACTGTCGGACAAAATCGAAAGAATTGGTTGGTCAAACTCAACGATGCATTGTGGGCTTACGCACTGCTTTTAAGACAGTCCTGGGGATGTCTTCTTATAGAATCATATTCAGAAAAGCCTGTCATTTACCAGTCGAGTTAGAACACCGTGCCATATGGGCCATTAAGCAACTCATTTTTGATCTGACTAAGGCCGGTGAGCTAAAGAGACTGTAAATCTCAGAATTAGAGAAGATACAGAATGAACCCTACGAGAACGCTCGGATCACCAAAACCAGGACTAACTTTTTTATGACCAACTCATAAACTGAAAAATTCACATTTTCGCAGGGAAGCTGAAGACTCGTTGGTCTGGACCGTTCATTGTGCGCACCGTTTTCCCACACTGTGCTGTGATTATTGTAGATCCTAAGAACAATACGAAATTCAAAGTGAATGGGTAAAGACTGAGTCCCTTTTTGACCACTGAGCCTGCAGCCCAGGCTGAACTTGTGCTGAGTCTTTTCGCTCCGTCGTATACCTGACCATCGCCATCCACACACCACCCAAAAAAAGTGTAATTAAAACAATTTTTCTTTCTACTTATTGTGTATATGTTCACCCCTTATATACTTGTACATAACCTTTTTGGAAATTTCTTCTTCTCCCTCTCCCTTAGCCTATTCACACTTGGTCGGTCCGAGTCGACGGAGATGGTGATATCTTTTCTTCCCCCTATTTCTTGCATTTATATGACTTAGCATTGATGACAATGCATTAGATAGGTGTGGGGGTGCTAACATTCTTTCTTTTTTTGTATTAAATTGTACCTCAAGAAGCATGATTACTCACGCCAAAAAAGAAATATATATATATATATATATATATATATATATATATATATATATATATATATATATATATATATATATATATAAGTAAATCTTAATTTCGTGGCCTACACTACTTGCATATTTGACCTGAGAGGTGTTTTTCCACCTGGTGCCTTAAAACCATCTAGTTTGGGAGTCATCGGTTTGATATGTGTTACATGAGTAAAGTAGAAAGCCTAATGAAACCAAGAATAAACATATAGATAAACATTAATAAAATTAAAATTACATTCAAAGTTGAGTTAAAAAATCCCAAGCACATCACACTTACACATTATGCATATCTGTCTAAAGCAAAATAAACATAATGAGTTAGAAGTACAAGATCCTTTCTAAATTCAAAAAAAATCCATAATTTCTTCTTTTATGAAGGCTAAAGTATAGGAGGACTTATGAAGGTTAAACCTAATTCTCATATCATTCGGTCATTTTACTTAGATGATTGAAAGTTCTTTTTCTTGAAAGTGGTTTTGCTTACAACTAACATTTTTCTTCATTTATTGGATTTTGTGGGTGCAATTCACTGAAAATCCTTAAGAGACAACACTTCTTCTTTAGGGAAAACCTAGAGGTTTAAAGACTTGTTGCACATGCTCAGTGCAATCGCGTCACCTGCGAAAGTGATGTAATAATTCTCTTATTTTTGTTTTGCTCGGGACGAGCAAAAAGATAAGTGTGGAGGTGTGATTAATCTCTAATATTGCATAATTTTTCTCACATCTGCATATTTATTTTGTATTAAATTCTACTAATAAAGTTTTGTTTGCTTGATCCTAGGTTCATGGTGTACAATGAAGAAGAAGACCCTAAATCACCATTTAATAGGTGATTAAAAGCCTACCAAGTAGCCATTGACCTTAGGAGGAGATTCTGTCAGTCTAGGGAGGTCAAATCCGAAATCCAGAAGATCCAGCTGACAGGGGACAGAAGCGATGCAGTGCAGCAGAAAGCCAGGCGCGCGCTGCCCCAGTAGGCCGCAGAAGCGCGGTCCTGGCCGTGTTTTTGCAGCCGTACGGGCGCGGCCGTGCCCGTGCTTTGGGCCAGGGGTTGTCCCCCTGGCCCCCTTTCCCTGGTGCCCATAAATACCCCCTGGGGTTCTGAAGAATGGGATATTCAGAGTTTAGGAGTTGGTATTGTCTTGTTCTAGGAGTTATAGTTGTTTCCTTCTTTTTCTAGTTTTAGTTTAGCACTTAGAGTGAAAGAGAGAGTGTGTAAAAGTTATATTTGAAGGTGATAATCTAATACAAGTAATACTTCTCTTCCTTCTTTCCATTTATTTGTGTTTTTCATTTGCTTTTACTTTCTTGTTTTAGTGTAATATAAACTTCCTCTCTTTACCTCTTCTCTTTTGTTGTTTCTTTTCTTAAGCATGTCTAACTAACTCTTTCATTTCATGGCTAACTAACTACTAACCCACTAATTTCTAATAACTTGATTGATAACCCAAATGAGTCAATAGTGTCAAACAACCCTTGTGCAAACGAGAGCTATGACATCTTAAGACGATGGTTCTAACTCTAACTTACCTACAAGTATTAGCTCTCTTGCATTTCATGCTTAACGGGTTTTTGATGATCTATAAACTTTACTTGTCTTTGTAAGTAGAGATTTTTCTTTTTACTTTGCCGATACCATTAGTGCACTTGTGTCTTCCTTTATTCTCGCCTTCTATTGGATCTTGATAAGGGAATGTCCGAGTTTTTACCGTGTTAAGCTAAGTTAAAGAAAGAAGTTTCATTCGATTTCCAACGTGAATAGTTCATATGTATAAGGGGTATGCTTTCCTATGATCCATTGTGAGGCTACATCTTCAAGAAGTTAGAGATTAGTGAGAGCACTTAGTAGAAAGTTAGCCATGCGTTTTTACCATCTAGAAAATCACTTTTACAGACCACCAAATCATTCTAAAATAATTTTTGAAACCAGCTTGTTTTTATTTTCAATTCTTTATTTGAAACAAAGAACTCTCTTTTCTTGAACAAAGAAGCCGCATCAAGCTTTCATCGCACTCCCTCCTTATGGATACGACCCGTAGAGTCACTTTGCTACTACGGAAGAATCGTAAAAGCAGTAACATCGACCCACATTCCTTTACCTATTTTTGTGCTTGCTTTTTGCGATCAGTACTCTTCCTCTTGATTTATATTATTATTTTCAGTTGGGCCTATATATATTGTAATTCATTTGTTGGTCGTTATTGTAACTAATTGAACTGGTATTATACTTGTATTGGATATGCCTAGATACGATCCCGCTTCACGCGGTTTCGCATAGCTAACTAATAGATTAATCTATTATTATTATTATAGATATGGTTGTGAAGAGTTTGAAATGTTTAACTAGATTGTTCTCCTATATCATGTTACATGACCGAATAATTGCCTAACATATGATGTTGTGACCTGTATTCAACTAACCTGACACTGACATGTTAAATACCTGGCACTTGATGTCTAACACTTGATACTTGACATATGTTATCACTTGGTACTTATACACTTGTCCTAATGTTGTGACACTTGACTGGATATTATTACATCTGACACCTGTATTACATTGCCTATTCATGATTATAACTTTTACAGGGACTTGACATGATTATTATACTGCTACCATCTGGTACTCCTGAACTCATGTACTCCTGAACTCTTGTATTCCTGAATCCCTGTAATAGGGAGATTCCTGATATTATACTCCTGATACTATACTTTTGTTGATTCCTGTAATTGGTTAATCATGGATATTGGATTACTGTGAGCACAATGTGAACACTATCACTAGACAATATATAATAATTGAACAACTTACATCGAGATAGGAAAACTGATGGGTACCGATATAACTTCCGTGTTTATGGTGACCAAACAAATGTTATACAACTAATACTTGGGATTCTACCTGGAAGCCACCAGGTGTTTCCGTGGGTGTACTGGCACCCCTACTCCCCTGTCCTCCTGTCGGGTGTGTCGTAAGCCCTTGGTCTATTCATTTGGGCGCGGTGACAACCTATTTTTGCTCGGGCGTATGCTAAGTCCTTCGGGCATATAATAAGTCTCGGTACCTAGTGGTACATTCCGGCTCAATACCGGATACTCTTGAACTATTGTTCCGGAATGCACGGAACCCATTCTAAACATGATTCGTCGAGCCCCTTCAGTTTCCACTAACTTACTCTCCGGTTTGTGTGCGGATGTATATGGAATGGGACACATATTGATGTATACAAATCGGACGAGTTTTAATGACATAATAACATGCTACTGACATCTAACTAATGGCATACTTGATCTATACTTGTGAGAGCTTTGACACAATACATTATCCTGCTCGCCACTTACATTGATATCTGTGCTATTGTATTGAATCACTTGACTTGCTTAATTCTGGGTTTTCATACCGTTTTCTTATTCTGTTATTGTGAAGACAACTCGGGTTGTATAAACTCAGCCTATGGTAACTTGAAGTATATGGTATATATATGAGGGTTTCCTTATTTGGATTATCCCCCTGACGTATCAGTTCCTTGAATCCATAATCAAGCTTGTGCAACTAGTTTTATCCATACTTGTATTTATCGCATGTTTGATGTCTCTTTGCATGTTTACGTTTTCCTATGCTCTCGACATCATTTTCAATACATGTTTTCCGATTCAAATTTATCGATACACATGTACATACTTGATTTCAGATTTACTACTAATTCTCTAATTTTCATTTATGTTACTGGTCATTGCCTGTACCTGTATGCCTGAACCACATCACTTGATCATGTACACGTGCGACTGCCTGATCACGCTAACTGGTTTTATCTTATATACTCGTTGGGTTGTTTTCTGACAACCCTGGACCTTTATGTCCAGATTCAGGAGCCTGGACTGTGGTGACCTTGCGGTAATTGATCAGAGTGCGCAGTGAAAGCGTGGATTAGCTGTTGTCTGTTCGGACCCCCTTTTCTTCTAGCCCCTTGATCGGCTCGCGAGATTCTCATCTTGCTACTCGTGAGTATTTTTCAGTCTTTTTATATTGCATATCATGCTTTGCGCTTCCTGGTGATCTAATATTCTTAGAATATTGTATCACGCTCTGTGATAACTGTGTACTTGTGCTATTATTATTGGAATATATATTATCACTATACTTCCGTACTCTGATTCTTATCTGTACCGATGCTTAGCATATATATGTGAGGGTATTCCGCCCTGCGTATATAATCGCATTAACGTCTCTGTACCCGTGGGATCGGGGCATTACACTTTTCAAAGATTCTCTAAGGGTCCTCCGCCCTGTCTTTAAAGATCAATGAGTTTCGATCTTTCTAGATGCACCACACAATGTTAGCAATCACTTCCTGCCTGAATGCTTTAGTATCCTCTATTCCATAGCCATTGTTCTACAATACTTTGCTCAAGTCGTTAAAGCTCACTGGCTTACTGTCAATGTTCAACTTACACCAAGCTAGCTCCCAGCAGATCTGAGCCAGCTTTCCCATATCAAATGATCGATTGATTCATCTACCTCCATGCATCGAGAGCAAATAGTATTAACATTCACCCCTCGCCTCCAACACTTTCTTGGTGGGTAGCGCCTTATGCCAGACCTTCCATACCCAGGCCTGAACCTTCACCTGCACCTCCAACTTCCATATCCAACTTCACAACCTGTTTGGTTGACGGTGGAAGTGAGGAAGTAAGGAAGTGAGGAATTGGTAATAGTTCCCTTTGGAACTTGAGAATTGGTTAGTAAGTTTTCCGGTGTTTGGATGTTGTTAGGAAGTGTGATTTGGAAAATGTTATATTTTTTCCGGTGTTTGGATGGTAATGTGAAAGTGAAAGTGGAAAAGTTGACCACAAAGTTGACCGCAAAATAATATTAAAATAAAAATTAATTAAGAAAAATAAAAAATAGACTGTAATTAGAATGCAAATGAGATTTACATGATCAAAAAATTAACTGTTTTGTGCTACAACTTATTATAAATGAGATTTACATGACCACAAAATTAACTGTAGCACTTTGGAAGCGAGTAAATGGTTGTGTAAAAGAGAAAAGAGAGAAGGAAAATGAGTTTTCTTATTTTTCTTTTCCGGTGTTTGGATAGATAGGGAAGTAAGCAATTATACTTTCTCATTTCCTTATTTCCGTCCACTTCCTTGCATCCAAACACCTAAAGTGTGAGCAATTTCTAGCGTCCAATCTTTGAGGCCATTGTACACATGCTTAACTGAAATCTTCTCAAGCTCCTTCCTTCTCCACTAAGGTTTGTCCTCCACATTGGTTTTGGAATGGGAATTCTCTGAATCATCTCCCTCACCTCAGAGGGGTTTATAGCGTTTAAAACCTCATCCTTCCATTTGCCAATCTCCGAAAGCTCCGCAACCGCCATTCCCGGCTAGATTACAGTCTGATCAACTGACGCCTGCATGTCTACGAGGGACTTGCCATTAATCTACCTGCATCAATGTTCTCACCATTGCCCACTTCCCATTCCATCGACTCTTCGATTACTTGTGCACCACGCAATAGAGCTCTCCATGCCCTGAAAGAACCCAGCCTCTGTATTAAATACCAATACTCATTCTGCACCCCATATTTCTGTTTCGCGAGGTTAGCCTACATTGAGTTACTCTGGGCCACACTCACTGCATTCTTAGCTTGTAGAGCAAAATCACATTGAGTTCCCAGTTAAGCACGTCATACGCCTTTGACATGTCCAACTTCACCATCATGCAAAACGTGATGCCGCCATTGCGTGGAGAATTTCTTGCATGAACACAACAGGTTCACCCATATTCCTGCGGGGGACAAATGCCACTTGCTCCAAAGAAATTATTTTATGTAACAAAGGTTTTAGGCGATTAGTAAGAAGTTTAGACACTATTGTTTATGCTACATTACAGAGAGGAATGGGTCTAAACTCCTCTGGGGTTTGAGGATTTGCTACCTTCGGTATCAAGGCAATGAAATGGACTAGAAAAAGATATAGCCTTCACAAACTTTCAAACAAGTCAGGATTTGGGATCGAGGCTGGGCCCCTGCCCTAGCCTTAAGGCCTAAGTGTTAGAGATATCAATGACAACACGTGATTCATATGAAAGACACCCTCATGAAATCAATCAGATCCTAAAATTTCTCCATGATTTTAGGAACACATGGGACTCATGGGATTCATGCACCATGTGTTTTTCATTCTTTCTCTCAGTCAATATTTTCTTATTATTTCTCTCAGTCAATGTTTTCCTATTGTACCTTTTAAATCAGTGTAAACATGTGACCAATATGTGTATATAAATACAACCAAGAATCATAGCTAATGGTATCTGCTCTTTACACAAATAAGTTTTCTTCTTCTTATTGTTTATATCTAAGAATAAAACCTGACCATGGTCCTACTTGTCATAAGGCTGAGGTTGGATCCATGTTCTTTTGGAGCAAGTCGGTCTCAGGGCTTGCTACAACTTATTATCATCTATTTTCTCTCTTGAGTCTATTTTAATCAAAAAAAGCTAATCCAAATAAATAACGTATCTACTAATTGAATTGGGACACTTTCCATTGGCATGTTGACTAGTGGTCTAAGTTGTAAGATATTTTCCTCATATGACTTATTCATTTTGTTTGACACAAAGTGATATATAATAGAAGGAAATAAATTAGTAACCATATAAATGGTTAAAAGGTAGTTTTTTAATTTGTTCTTTATAACTACCTCGATGGAAGGGGTTATAAAAGAGAGTTCTTGTCTGAACATATGAATACTTGTCATTTTTGTTTTCTTCCATCAAGAATAGACAAAAGGATATGGAGTAGACAAGAAGAAACCATGAAGTGATAGAGTGTTTGGGCATTTTTCTCATATAACTTCAAGTGTTAAGGGATTACCGTGTTCATATGATTAAACATGGCCAAAGGTATATATATCTATACTCATGTTTTGTAAGTGCTTGAGTATGTATAACATACTATTAAGTAGTTGATTCTTATAAATTAGATTTTTAATATTTGGTACAAGAGCAATGGTTATGATTGTTTAATGTAGAATTGTCTTCTAGCTAGATTAGAATGTTTAAATGATTAATAATTGTTTAGTTTCTTCTAAATTATGAATCATGTGCTTTTAGGAAGTAGGGAAATTCATGATTATATTATCTTTATGTTTTCAGTCATGCTTGTAAGCTTTCTTATTGTAGGCATAAAAAATATTGATGATGTGAATCGAATGGTATGTGTACCAATCGTTAACAAGTAATACAGAGTGAAATAGAGTATTATCCCCCAAGGATTGTTATTTCAATTATCAACTAATCTTTCCTAATTCTATATGAATAATCAATTAAGTTGGAAGATATTGTGAATAAACTACTACTAAAATGAGTCACTTTATATATGAAAAGAACTAGGGTAATGATTTTTGTAATCAAATAAAATACTATACTTGTACTAATTCATCCTACTCATGCTAACAATCAGAATTCTCTGACCTAATTAGTATTTTCTCTCAAATAATGTCAATTCTATCTTCTAAATTTAGAATTTACAATCTCTCAATCTAGTAGATTGCTAATTAGAAGATGCAATAAATGTGATGGATATTCTTACATGACTGCACAACTCTTACGTCTCAACATCTTGAGTTATGATTGTTAATTCTAGAAACTTTTTCTAAGTTATCTCCTTTCGGATTCTAACCTGACATTCTGATTAATTAGGCGCACCAATTATAACATAAAGCACAAGATTAACAACTTAGCATGCAAAAGATTTAAACTTTATAAAGTATGAAGTAGAATTTACACAAAACACAATATCATATCATCAATACAATCCCTATATCATACCATAGCTATGAAAAATTAGCTCACAGCTAAGAAAATATAGCACGTCATAATATTAGAATAGATCATGCTACAAATTTCTGGAATAAAAATCAAATAAAGAGAATGGTAAGGGAGCACCAAAAAGATGAAGTTTTTATGAAAAATTCCTCGCTGAAGGTGATCTGAAATTTAATGGCTAACAACAGAATTTTTTATTTTATTTTCACTAAAATAAAAGAGAGATAAAAAATGTATATTATACAAGAGACCTGTCGGCATTTTATATATAATAGAGAGTAGTAGAACCCTAATCGAATACAAAACCTAGATTTCTAAATTTACAGGAATTACTGGAAAAATTCTATCCACAATTGCCGCCATAGTTCGGCCAGCTGGCCGAAAATTCGGCTGGTTTGCCGAACTTTCAGCTGAAATGAAGCTCTACTTTTTGACTCGTGCTGATCTCTGAATTAGCATTCCCGTTGACTGGTTCACAGTTACTTGGCCAAAATATATGGCTGGGTTGCCGAACGCTTGGTCCATTTCAGTACCTTTTTGTGAAATTTATAATTTTGCGTGAAGGCTCTGTTGAGATGTTCCAACTCTGCATCAGATCTCTAGTTCTGCATCTCTTTTGTTCACTTGATATCATCGATTCGTCAATTTTCGCTCTTTTCTTCTAAATTGCTCTTACCTAAAATCTGCAAAATAATATTAACAAAATACCCATGCAATATTAAATGTAGAAAATAATGGCATAAAAAGTGATGTAAAACATGTATATAAAGCACACACGTCACACCCCCATACCTACTTTTTGCTAGGCCTCGAGCAAAATCCTAATCAAAAAAAAAAGAAAAAGCTAAAAATCCTAAAAATAAAATCCTAATCCACTTTCGTAGGACTCACGATTACACTTAGCATGTGCAACAAGCCGTTAAACCCTAGCTTACCTTAATGGACGAGTGTTGTCTCGTGAGAGTTTTCAGTGAATTACACCCACAAAATTCGGTGAAAGAATTTAAAAGATGAGAAGAGAATAAGTTAAAAAGGATAACTAAAAATAAAGAAATTAGAAAAAAAGATAAAAATTAAAAACAAAATATTTTTAGAGTGGTAAGCATCACTAATGTATAAGTTCTCTAGTTACCATATACTCTCATTATTAAGTTCAATCTCTTATCAAGAATTCTATCATCTACTTTGTAGACATTTTCAAATGTTAGCCTATATCACCATCCTTCCTAAGTTTTTTGATCGTATGCATCTTCGTGAATATGTATAGCTCTTAACTTGAAATTTTGATTCAAACTTACATACTTAAAATTTATATATATATATTTATTTTTTATTTTTTTTCATAAAAGTTTCGAAGTATTACCACTTCATTGCCCTTTAAGCACTTTTTTTTTAATATATATAACTAATCTAATTCTCTTTCGTGTAAATATCAAGGCTTCTAGAGGTTAAGATACCTAACTAACTGATCATTAGACTTGTTAATATATATAATTTTTTCTTTTTTTTTCTTACCTAACTATTTTTTCGCGTAAGTACCAAGGCTTCATGAGGCCAAAACATCTAGCTAATCAATAGTTAAGGTTCTTGTTATTATTTAGTATTAAGTTATCCTTATCATCCAAAGTTTAAACTATTATGTAAGTGTAGATACGATGCATATTCACATGGATAAATTCTAGATAGAAATAATATTTTAAAAATTTTCATCTTTACTCAAAGACTTTAAAATTCTATTAAATTTATTTTTCTTATCCAATTCAAGTTATATGGTTACTAAATCCCTTACAACTGGGTCACCTTAGCTTAAAAACTTTTTTATATATAAGAAAGAAAGAATGAAAAGAAAAAGGAAAAATTTTACTATACAACTTCCCTCAAGCATGGCTCCCTCTCTTTCCCATGCTACTGCTACCTCCTTCAGAACGTGCCTTCCTAAATGTCACTCTTCAATTTTCGTTTTCTTCCCCTTTATCAACTTGTATGTTCTTTTTATCCCCTCTCAAATTAAATGCATAAATGCACGATTATCTTCGGGTGGTTATTGTTTAAAGAATTCATCATCCTCTTTTTTCGATTCACTAGATGATGATGATGCAACAAGGACATGTTCTTGTAGTATGAAAAGTACCCAATCAATGTGCACTGAAACAATATAAGATGAAGAAATAAGTTCAGTTTGAATACCAATTTTTTCTTTTATTACATGATTAAATTCATCTTCAAGCATCCATTCCTTGCAAATTTGTGTGATAAGAATTGGTAGTGGCAAAAAGATTTTTCATTTGGCTTTCGAGCTACCAATGGTGTCTAATATTGTGTAACACATGTAAAAGTCTTTTTTCTTTAGTCATCAAAATGCAGACAATGTGTTAAACTTGGTTGTAAAAAGATGAAATATGTGATACACTCAAGACATTAAGATTCAACTATCTACATAATGCATACATATTCCTATACAATATTTTGGCACTAATACCACCCCAGGCAGTACCTTGCAATGTTCACCCATTAAGTGAATGTAGTCTCCTAGGTTTCCCGGTTCTTGAACCCCTCTTTCCACAAGAGGAATACCTGTTAGTTCAGAAATTGCTTGTAAATGTAAAGTTTTCATCTTCCCTCTCCAATTCACTTCAATTATTTTTTAATTTCTATCAATGTTATTCTCTGAAAACCCATCATAAAACTCTTGTACTAAGGGAGGAATATAGAATTCAAAAGCATTAGCATGCAACAAGTAACCCCAATTCCTATCCCTTATTTGATCCAAAAAATACATCCCAAATGCTTCGAATATAAGGAAAAAGTTATGCTCAGTAAAATCTTAGACATGATGAACTTATAGAAATCTGATCACTGTGAAAGATGGAAGACAGAGCACTTAGTGTCCCTAAAGAATTCAGGGGAACTATCTTGCTAAAATTCAACTACCTGGCTGAAATTTCAGCTGCCTGGCCGAATTCTTGACTCGAACTTCGAGGATCTGGTGGCTGAAGTTTCTAAAACTCCTCCTCCTGGCTTTAGAATGCTCTAGATTGAGAGGTTGGGCTCGGATATGTGAGAAACAAAAGAAAGTTGAAGTTAGTTTATGTAGGCAATGTATGTACCATTATCCTAAAATTACCCTTCATTTGAATTTCAAATTCAAATTTGGAATTTTAGGAGATGTTGGAAACTGAATGCTCTTGGGAAAAGATGAGGGAGTTTCAAATTTTGAATTTCAAAAAATATTTAGATTTTTGAAGAAGATGAAATAAAAAAGAAAAATAAAGAAAGGACAAAGTTAAAAAAATAAGGAAAGATTTCAAAAAATTTCAAAAGATTTTGACATCTACCCTATACCTAAATTGTGTTATGTCCCTATGCACAAAATCAGGATTGAGAATCACCAGCAATTTTTAAATTCAAAAAAGAAATCCATTATTAAATCAAGATCTGATTTATCACAAAATAAAGCAATTTTGAAAACCACATATCTAGAAAATAGACCCAGAAAAATAGGTAATTCAGAAAGTTTACACCTGAAAAATTTCTGGTTAAACGCCCACTAGAGTTCAGCTAGCTGGCCGAAAATTCAGCTACCGAGCTGAACTTCTGGTCCTTTGATGCTCTGTCTTCTAGTGCTCATGTTGTGGTCATTTTGTGGTTCATCTGGGCGTATTGGATCAGTCAGTAGAGGGAGGTACCTGACATACAGAAGATACAAGTTAGTACTAAGGAAAATTCAAAATTAAAAATTAGAAAAGAAGGTTAGAAAACTTGGGTTGCCTCCCAGAAACGCTTTAAGTTATAGTCTTTAGCTAGACTTTATCTAATCTTCATGGAGGCTTATGTATGGAAGGTGTTAGCCTCGATATTTTTTTGCAATATTTTGGACTTTCTTCCATATTTGGTTTGGCGGTACAGCTTTCAAGTAGAAACTTTGCTTCTCAATTTTTGCGTTCTTGGACTTGGTGAACTTGGGCTGATTGGACTCTTTGTTAAGCAACTTTTGAGGCTCCTCTTTTGGTACTTCAACTACTTGCTTGTCCTTGGTATCAATTTTGAAGTACTTCTCAACATTCGATGGTTGTGGCGTAGCTTTAAAAACTTTGAAAATAACTTGCTCATCTTGCACCTGAAGGATGAGTTCTCCTTTTTTCAAATCAATAAAAGTTCTTCCTGTGGCTAAGAAAGGTCGGCCTAATATGAGGGGAACATTACTATCTTCCTCCATGTCAAGTACGATGAAATCTACAGGGAAATAGAACATGTTGACTTTAACATGCACATCTTCAATAACGCCAAGCGAGTACTTTATCGATCACTGCCAATTGGAGTAAGACAGTAGTCTACTTCGGTTCTCCCAAAACAATACCCTGAAAATAGAGAGAGGCATTAAATTTATACTTGCACCAATATCATATAAATATTGTCGAAATTTAAGTTTCTTATAATGCAAGGTATAGAAAAACTCCCTGAATCCTTAAGATTTATAGGAAGCTTGTTTAGTAGAATAGCACTACATTCTTCATTCAATATTACTGTTTCATGATCCTCAAGTTTTCTCTTATTTCTTAGGATCTCCTTCATAAACTTTGCGTATTTGGCATTTGTGCTAGGGTCTCTGCAAAAGGAATGTTAATATGTAGTTTTTTACACGTATTCAGAAACTGAACAAACTGCTTATCTGAAGTCTTTTGCTTTAATTTCTAGGAGAATGGGAGTGAAAAAACATATGGCTTGATAACTGACTTCTCTGTAGGATTTTGCAGAGCCTGAGAATCTTTCATAGTTCAGCTACCTGGCAGAGATTTTGGCTGGGTGGCCGAGTTCTAGCTCTATACATCTCCGGCCTCCTTCTCCTAATCTGAGTTTTCATCTACAGTGCCTGTTGGAGAAGGTTTTTCTTTTCTGGAGACTTGGTCCTATGCTAGAACTTTTCACTTCTTAACGTGATTGTCTTGACGTGTTCTTTAGGATTTATCTCTGTGTTGATCAGTAATGATCCCTATGGGTAGTTGGACAGCAGGCTAAAAATTTGGCTTGTCTACACCTCTAGGTTATGAATTGCAGCTGCTTGGTTTTTCAAGTTGGTGTCTGTGGTGGTCATGAATGTTTATGTAGTGGCGGCGAGCTGTTGTATTGTCTCCTCCAAGCTTGGCTTCTTCCTTTATGGCGGTGGTGGTCTTGCTTGTTGTTGCTGAAAGTTATTCACTATTGGAGTAATATTATTGTTGTTATCATCCCATCTTAGATTAGGATGATTTCTCCAAGCTGGTGTGTACGTGTTTGAATAAGGGTTATTGTTCCTTTGAAAGTCATTCACGTAGTTTGCCTGCTCGGTTGAAGGGAACCAAAAGTTTCCAGCTTGTGCTTCATTGGCTGGTTGTCCTACAACAAATGCATTATATTGAGGATTTTGGGTTTGGATGATGCTTACATTGGTTGCATCGAGTTTCTTCGTCAATACTGTAAGTTGTGCATGTATTGCAGAGATTGTGTCTATCTCATGTACTCCAGCCGCCTTTCTTGGTAACGCTCGATCTGATTGCCATTGGTAGCTATTTGAGGCCATCTCCTCAAGAAGCTCGTATGCCTCATCATGTTCCTTGCCCATGAGTGCTCCTCCTGCGGCCGCATCAATTATCATCTTGATATTTGGATTCAATTCATTGTAGAAGAATTGAATTTTCAACCAAGCAAAAAGTCCGTGAAGTGGGACTTTCCTGATCAATCTTTTGTACCTATCCCAAGCTTCATAGATGCTTTCAGATTCAAGTTGAGTGAAGATTGTGAGATCACCTCGGAGTTTTTCCACTTTAGATGGAGGGAAGTACTTCGCAAGGAACTTATTCACCATCTCATCCTACATTGCTATGTTATTCTTATGTAACGAATTGAACCATGTTTTCACTTTATCCTTTAAGAAAAAAGAAAAAAGTTTCAGCTTTATTACCTCCGGGGACATACCATTCATCCGTTATATGTCACATATCTCTAAAAAACTAGAGATGTGTTCATCAGAGTCGTCATGTGGGAATCCTCCGAATTGACATGTGTGTTGCACCATCTGAATTAACCCCGGCCTCAGTTCAAAGTTGCTTACCTGAATTGTTGGTGCAATAATGCATGATTTGGCTCCAGTTAGAGAGGGAACATCATAATCCCTCAAAGCTTTTCTCTCATTTTGATTCTCTATCACTTTTCTTGATCTCGTTTCTCCTTGAGCAAGTGTCTGAAGGTTCTATCGCTCTGGATTAGGTTCTAAGAGTTCTGAACTCCTAAAATATCTCATCCACTGGTAACAACAAGTCTGAAGAAAACTCAACTCCGTTCAGAACAGGAGTACGGCTACCTGGCTGAATTTTTGGCTGCCTGGCCAAATTCTTTGTTCTGTTGAGGTTGAACTCCCTGTAATCCTACAGAGGAAAGATTTTTAAGTTAGATCTGCAGACAGAATTCAAAGTAGAAAAGTAATCAATATTGTTGTTATTAAAAATTATACAATTCCCGATAACGACATCAAAAAACTTGATGTGAATCGAATGGCAAGTGTACCAATTGTTAACAAGTAATAGAGAGTGAAATAAAGTATTGTCTCACGAGGATTGTTATTTCAATTATCAACTAATCTTTCCTAATTCTATTTGAATAATCAATTAAGTTGGAAGGTGTTATGAATAAACTACTACTAAAACGGATCGCTTTATATGTGAGAAGAAATAGGGTAATGATTTTGGTAATTGTAATCAGATAAAATACTATGCTTGTGCTAATTCATCATACTCATGCTAACAATTAGAATTCCCTAACTTAATTAGTAATTTCTCTCAAATAATATCAATTCTATCTTTTAAATCTAAAATCTACAATCTCTCGATCTAGTAGATTGCTAGTTAGAAGATGCATTAAGTGTGATGGATATTCCTACATGACTGCACAACTCTTACGTCTTAACATCTTGAATTATGGTTGTTAATCCTAAAAACTTTTGCTAAGTTATCTCTTTCGGATTCTAACCTAGCCTTCTGATTAATTGTGCACACCAATTATAATATAAAGCACAAGATTAATAACTTAGCATGAAAAAAATTCAAACTTTACAAAGCACGTAGTAGAATTTGCACAAAACACAATATCATATCATCAATACAGTCCCTATATCATGCCCTAGCTACAAAAAATTAGTTCATACCTAAGAAAATATAACACATCATAATATTAGAATAGATTATGCTACAAATTTTTGGAATAAAAATCAAATAAAGAGAAATGTAAGATAGAAACAAAAGATGAAGTTTTTATGAAGAATTCCTTACTGAAGGTACTCTAAGATTTAATAGCTAACAACAAAATTTTTTATTTTATTTTACTAAAATAAAAAAGAGATAAAAAACTGTATATCATACAAGAGACTTGACGACGTTTTATATAGAACAGATAGTAGTAGAACCCTAATCGAATACAAAAACTTAGGTTTCTAAATTCACACGTATTAGTGAAAAAATTCTATCCACAGTTGTCGCCATAGTTCAACTAGCTGGCCGAAAATTCAGCTGGCTGGCCGAACTTCCAGCTATAATGAAGTTTCACTTTTTGACTCGTGTTGACCTCTGAGTTGGCATTCCCGTTGACTGGTCCACGACTGCTTGGCCAAAATATGCGGCTGGGTGGCTAAACTCTTGGTCCATTTCACTCTCAGATTTTTGTGAAATTTCTGATTTTACGTGAAGGCTCTGTTGAGATGTTCCAACTCTGCATCAGATCTCTGATTTGCATCACTTTTTTTCACTTGATATCATCGATTCACCAATTTCACTCTTTTCTTCTAAATTGCTCTTGACCTAAAATCTTTAAATTAACATTAACGAAATACCCATGCAGCATTTAATGTGGCAAATAATAGGCACAAAAGGTGATGTAAAACATGTATATAAAGTACACACATCAATTGACATATAGATTTTCGTCAATTATGAACTGCAAAATTGTATTTAGCTGTAACTTTAGACCCATTTCAGTCTTTCAATATTGAACTGATACTCTATAATCTATATACAATTGCATTCAGATTAAAGTCTAGTTTCCAGCACATTTGTTAAAGTGTTAATCGGAAGTCTGTACAGAGAGACAAGGCTGAAATAATATAGGCTGCACAAATTTCTAGACTATGCGGATATTTTAATATATAAGTTTTTGAAGTAACAACAACATTCATATATCCTATATATTGGTTGATATACATGTATAACTGTTTAAACATGTTAAAAGTACTGTGTTTAAAATTTATGAATATCTACTTTGCCCACAAAAAAGTAGGTGTTTATAGAGATTAAACATATTAGGATAGTAAGTTGGATACTTGTAAAAAAACTGAATTCTTATATCTAGAGGTATAGTTTTCTTTTTTATCGAATCTAACTCCACTTGTCTTAAATAAAGATATTATAGTGAATTTTATGCGTACTAGCAACTCATAGGAAAGTTTAAATTCACTTGTGAAACATATGTATTAGTTTCAATAAAGTTAAGTGAAAATGTGACCATACCCAGAAATATTCTTGATTTGTTTGTCTCTATAACAATTTTTCTTCTCATTTTCTCCTCCTTTTATATTTTTCATTCCTTCTTATCTTCTTAATCATTTTTCAAGAAATTGATTGTAATGTAAACAAAAGTACCTTTTGTTTTTGTATTGGTCAACTTCTGACCCCATCCAAGATGACGACATGTGTCCCTCACCTTCCAACCCTTTGAGGTACATCAGAACTCTACTCTGAAGTCCATACTATTCTCGAGCTCTACCCAATCCACTCCGCTCTGAGGTTCCTCCGTCCTGAAGACTTCAACTCCCAGCCAAGCAGCTCCACTAACAGTTCACCCTCGATTTCCGCCGATGATTTCGCCACCTTATATTCCTCCATGTTCATAATCTATAACGCTACTCAGCGCGAGCAGTTATGGACAGTGGCAGATTTTTCTGCATGCAACCCTACAAGCCAGTGCCACTATTCACTGACATTACAATAAATTGATATGTGCAAATCGTGCAGTTACAAAGATCTCGCTCGCACCATCTTTCAACATGCCAACAGCTCAATCGAGTATAGGTAAACCTCGTCCTCCAATGAGGAGGGTATGCAAGCCCTGAAAGATGATTCAAACCCCTGACTCTAAAGGAACCCAATTCTAATCCTGGATTATGATTCTAATTGAATCCACACTCATCTTTTAGATTCCTATACTCTTTGTAATTTGAGAATTAAAGTGAAGCTTCTTCTCTTTCCCATGATTTTTTTTTTGATTAAGAGTTTTCACGTAAAATTATGCGCGTTCCTTTTTGTATTGTGCTTTCTTTACATGCATTACCCTAATTACTTTTATCCCTTTTGGTGAGGATCGACCGTTCAATCACTTGTGGTAGAAAATCACCACCACAGGTTTCTCTAACTGCTTGCGTCTTCGCATGATGAAATAGTCTCTATCCTCTGACCTGCCTACCAGAAATCAAACATCTATCGTTGTTGAAACAGAAACCAATCTTGTATCAAATAAAAATAAAAACTAAATTAACAAAATCTTTGTGATTATCTTTGCTCTCCATGAGCTGTTGTACAGTCTTGGCAGCGTCTCTTTCTTCTTCTGCCTCTGCTCTCACTTCGACCCCGACCTCTTTGACATCATGTGTTCCACCCTTGCCTCTGAGTTAGTCTCCTCTGGGGTTACATGCTCCAACCTCCTGTTGGAGTTCTTCGCTATCATGGGCTTCAACGCTGCCAACAAGACCACCCTCTCTCGATCCTCAATCCTCGTTAAAACTCTATATTAGCTTGCAGAAGAGGGCATGTTTTACATAACCTTAATATTATCTCTGTCGTCTGGCATCATCCACCTGTAGGTTGAAGCTGAGTTTAAGACAAAGAGAAACTCATTTTGTAATGACCTTTGCCTATATATTTTATCTTCATCTGTTTAATAAGAAAACTCATTTTGACAATGATGGAGAGTATGAAAGGTATTGTCGACGTTGTTGGTGGGAACCCATAATATGGACCGAGCCCAATAGAATGGCGGATCACGTGATATCAAAGAAGACAATGAAGGAGGTAGAAGAAGGCATAGTAGAAGGTGTTAAGGCCAAATCACGTCCATCAGCGACGCTAGGATATGACAAAGCTTCCATTATTTAAAATTATCTTCGGATTTTTTTGGTTATTTGGTAGAAAATTGGGTTCAACTAAAACTATAAGAGTTATATTGCTAAAAGAAGTTCAATTTTCCAGTTTTTTAATTTGCCGTGTTTTTTAACTTTCTGCCTCAATTTATGGTATGCAGTGACACTAGTTTCACTTACTACTGATGCTCCCATGTTATTATGAGGTGATAATTTTAGGATTGGAAAAATAAAATCTTTATTAAATTGCATATGTGGATATAGATTTAACACTCCGTGAGAATGCTCCCCTGCTCCTACAGAATCTTCGAGCCTAAATGATAAGATTGTTTTTGCTAAATAGGAGCGATTAAATCACGTTAACTATAAAGACCAATGTCACCAAGAGTATTATAGGTTCTATTCTTGATTGTGACAATGCGAGAGAGTTTATGAAGGCCATTAAGGAGCCATTCTTGACTTGTGACAAGACACTGGCAACAATCTTGATTCAAAAACTCATAAACACGAAGTATGACCCCTCAAAAGTTATGCGAGTGCATGTAATGCAACTATGGGATATTGCTTCTCAGTTGATTAGTTGGCTAGTTGATCAAATGGTTAATATTAGTAAATAATTAGTGTTTAAAACTAGCATTATATGAAGCTAGCAATTTAATAATTCAATTAGTAATTAATCTGTCACACCAGTGTGATAACCAAGTTGATATATTCCATCCTTGCACACAAAAATCAATTAATTACTATTAATAAATAGTAAATAGTATTTTAAAATTTAAAGAGTGGTATCTATATGAATAGCTAAATGTAGAGTTAATAACAAATGTTTAATAATTATTAATTAATAACTAGAATCCATATAATTATTTAGTAATTAGTATTTAAATAGTGTTAAGTATTTAAATAACTTCTAAAACAACTAGCATAATAACACTGAATAAAATAAATGAACCTAAGATACAGTTAATACCACAGCAGAATAAATAAGATACTTACTTTGGAGAGTTAGAAAGTAAGACTAATGTGAAATGTTGATTATCTAGACTGCGAACACGACCCGGTATCAGTTGTTGTTAAGGGACAACCAGACCCCTACGACTTCAGGAAAGTGCACACGCTACTCTTCTCTTTGACTTTTGTGTTTATTTTAATTTTGTCTCCTAACTATAATTTCTAGATATCATATTTCATGATCGTCTATAACATCCTATGATCACATTTACATTATCAGCCTGTCCTTGCTCCGATTATATGACTAATTATTGTATTCTTGATATTATCACCAATTTCGTCTCGTGATCGTGTTACATATCATTTTTGTATCTAGTTATTGTTCATGCATGCATGCCAACTAAATATACATGATTATTTATGTGTGATAGACTAATTTACTGTCATGAAATTTGTATTAATCACTGATCAACCCAAATATGCATAGAAAAATACAGAGTTTAGGAATAGTTTTAGGTCCTCGATGTTACCGTGCAGTCTAGGGCTAACGGGTCGTGATCCACAGGGAGGGACTACGATGGAAGTAATTAAATAAGTTTCTTCTTTTAACTCATTAAAACAAGTTAAGAGTTCTCTTCTCGGTTTTAAAAGAAAATAAAAATAGTTAAGGCTAATCTAAGTTAAAAGAATTCTAAAGAAGAAGATGGGTTTGTTGTTAAAAAAGAAAAGAAAAATGAGCTTAAAGAAATAAAAAGAGAATGTATTGGTTTTAGAAATTATTAGATTAATCTAAGAAAGAAAAATAGAAAACTCCATTGATATCACATCAATACAACTCTCTCTTGAAGAAGGATTACATCAGTATCACTCTAATTACAATTTTTCTTCTTCTTCTCTCATGTAACTCTCTCTAGCCTAAAATAAAAATGAAAATTACATTGAAAAAGAAAAAAAACCTAAACTAAACTAAAATAAAGCTCTCTGTTGGAATTCCTCTCTCTGCCTTTGAGTATGCAAGTATTTATAGGAGAAATAAGATAGGGGTAAGCGTATGAAGATAGGGGGAGCAAATGCTTCCCTAGATTTGAATACCACGCCATGAAAACGCGACTTTTACAGCATTTTCGCGGCAAGATCTTGGCTGTAGGCCAGGATCAATGGGTGTGTGTCCGTTGATTTGCCCTCTATCCTTTTATCCAATTGCATTTTTAGTTTTCGCTTTAGATTTAATGAAATATCCTTTGATATTCAACTCAACCAATTGGGTCTTCAAAATTCTTTTTTTTCTTTGTATTTTGATGATATTATCTCATCTGATATACTCGGTCTTCAGATAAGATTACTTCTAGAACTCTGAAGTTGAATAGGTTCCCGTTGATTTGATTTTTTGGATTTAATTGAATAGAATTTGTGCTTATCTTCTCTCTATCCTATCCCTGCATGAATTTAGACATTAAGACAATCTTGCATGAATTTAGACATTAAGACAAGTGAGTTGTAGGAATTTATTATAGAATCAATATAAGAATGCAATAATAATTAGGCAATATATATGTCCAAATGCACCCCCACACCTACCTTTTGCTCATCCTCGAGCAAAACAAAGAGAAAAGAAAAACTAAACTCACCTAACATAACTCATTTTCATAGGAATCATGGTTACACTTAGCACATGCAACAAGCCGTTAAACCTTTAAGTTACCCCTAGAGGATGAGTTTTGTCTCGTTAGGATTTTTAGTAGATTGCACCCACATTATTATTGATGAATTGTTATTTCATATATGCATTTTTATCCCTGTGCTTGATTGTATATGCCTATATATATGCTATCCTACTCGTAATTGACAGCTTAAGGTATTCATGAAAGAGATTTAACTCTTTATGAGTATGTGCTAGCCATTGTCATATACCTGTATACCAATTTTAGGAAACGGGGTGTGACATACACATTGAACGTTAATTGAGTTTCAATAGCTTATTTTTTATTTATACAAGTTTTTGGAAAAAATTAGATTTTTCCATTTAAAGTTTAGTTTTTGGAAAAACATTTAATTTATAGTTTGTGTTTCAAAATGGTATTTATCGATCTCAAAAATAGTTCACATGTTTGTAATACGTGTTGATATTTGATCACACATATTTGTGCTCATATGTATTTACATGAACTTATTTTTGTAAATTTTATGGAGATTTATTGAAATTTTATTTGGATTTAAAAATATGTTTTAAAAGATAGAGAATCAGTTTTTCGGCTTCTACAGGTCGGCCGCCCAGTCAACCGCTTGCTAGAGCAAATTGCTCTGTCTGTCGATCGCTTTGTCGACCAGTTGTGTACAGACACATGCACAATGAAAATTGTGCATGTCGGTCAACTGACCAATTGACCGATGACAGAGGTTGCCCTTTGTTTGTGTATGTCGGTTGATCGACCGGTCGACCGTAGAGACTCAACACTCTCTATTTGGTTTGGTTAACTAAGCAGTCGATCTCCAGAGAGCAGTGCTCGCTGGTTGTTGGGAACGATCGATCGCCCGGTCGACTGGCAGTTCCAAGGTCATATTTTTGACTGTTTGCGGTTGACCAGCAGGCTGGTTTGGCCTGTGATTAGACCCCAATGACTAGTTTTTTGTTTGGCCTATAAATAGGGGTTTTGGCTTGGGTTTTTACCAAGATTTAACAAGAATTTTACACCCAGTTTTCAAGTGCTCTCTTGCCTATTTTCAAAAGAGTTTTCAACAAGTTTTTGAGCTTCAAATCCACTCTTTAAGCATGTTTATTTCAAGTGTTTCAAAATTTTGAAAAATAAAAGAAAACAAGTTTTGAAAACACATGTTTTGTTCTTCAAGTTTCTATCTCTTCATGGAAGTTTTTCAAATTATTTTCTAAAGAGTTTCATTTTCAAAATCTTTATTTTCTCACAAGCTTGATCTCTTATTGCAAAATCTATCCTTATAGGTTTCTAAGTTGTGTGAGATTCTGATTTGTGATCTTTGTGATCACTAAGTGCTATAAACCATTTTATTTGCTTTGTTCTTTGGCTTTATGCCCTCCCTCTTGTATAGAGGTGATTTGCTTTGTGTATTGGCTTTGTGCCTTCTCTTATGTAGAGGATTTGAGTTTATATCCTTTGTGAAGTTTCTTTGTGGATATAGTGGCAATCTTTCATGCGGTGAAGGTGGGGACATAGATCAAGTGGCCTAAATCTTGAAACATATCATTTTATTTGCGTTTGCTATCTCTCAACTCAACTCTAGTCTTGTTTATATCTTGCATTGATATTATTACTCATCTATATATGCTTGATGTTGTGCCTACACTTACTTTGATCAAAGAGAGCTATTGAAGCGCCTCAACTCTTGTGAAAGAAGAATCTTGAGGAGAAGTTCGAGGGCCCTTCACTGGATATTCGACTTCACTCTTTTGAATTTATTTGTGTGTTAGTTTTATTAGCCATAGTTTTTAAATTCTGCATTTGATTAGCACTTATTCATCCCCTCTAGGTATACTTTCAGTTGGTATCAGAGCCAGTGCTCTTAATATTCGATTTAATCACCAAGGAGTGATCCTTATTTGCTAATCACTACATTTGTTTTACACAAACTCAGATTATTTTGCTCTACCTATGTTTGATGTTCTAACATCGACATTTGAAAAATTAAATTAAGTTTATATCTTAAAACCCTTGAAATACGTGTTTATCTTGCCATAACAAAAAGATCATATATTGAAAATGGCAAAAATTTTGAGGCTAATGCACAAGCCACGATTGCACTAAAGCAAATCCTTAACAATAATTATATTTCTAGGGTTCTCATTGTGATTTCTCTTTTGTAGTGTGGAACACGTTGACATCTTTTGGTGAACAAGGTCCAAATGATACAGAGAGATAATCAAGAGAAAATGATTCTGACTAAGCTTGCTTCATGGTCCAAGGGAATGACTCCCTTGAGGTATATTTGGAATCCGATTTTAATGATAATGCAAGTATTTTGAATGATGAACTTGTCATGTTTTGTGAGAATTTGTTAGAAAAATATAGATTGTTAAAAATAAGAGTTTGAAATTAAAGAAAGAAAATGAGCTTTTATCTTCAAAACTTGATTGTGTTTTAAATGAGAAATAAGAAATTTTAATTGAAAATAAATCTTTGAAAAACTATGTTAAGTTGATTTTCAAAGAATTTTGTTTTAAAAGAAAAGGATTCTTTGAAAACTCAACTTGATTTTGTTGTAAAAGAAAATGAGATTTTGAAAAATGAAATTGTTTTAATTTCAAAAGAAAAAGTATCTTTGAAAAATGCTTAGATTGAAAAAGAAAAGATTCCTAATCCTCTTACCAAAGTGGAAAAGAATTTTGTTTCTCATGCAAATATAGTTTCCTCTTCTATTGAGAAAATTGAGATTTGTGTTTTGAAAGATAGAATTAATTGTTTAGGCTCATCCTTTAGCTAATGTGCTTTTAATCACAAGAGATTGAAATCTTTATTTCAAAAAAAATAAGTTTCACATATGCATGCACACCCTCAACGGCATACAGTACATGTACATCATGCTCACACTCATGTGTATGCTAGAGTGTCACGTGTACACATTGTGAGTGCGAAGGCCATTTAGCACAATTTTGCTGTGAAAGAATAAATATTTCTAATACCAGTATTTGGGTTAGAAAGAATACTAACCCCCAAGTATCTAAAAAGATTTAGGTACCAAAATTCACACCATTTATTTTTGAAGTAGGTGTGGGCTCTCACAAGATGAAAGAAATTTGGTGCCTTGGTGGTGGATGCAATTGGACTCGATGGACAAATCAATAGATGCATCACTATCAAGAAGTGTAGGTAGGAGCACCACCTTATTTTGATGGATGAAAATTAGTTCTATTCGTGTTGGTAACAATCTCTATTCTCCACCTTATGTTTAGTTTATGCTTTAAATTAGATTTTTAGCATGTTATGATTTATGTGTTTTGATTATATGTTTAGATGCATTTTTTTGTTAAAGCGTGTGATATATTTGTATGGCTTTTGAGATACACTTGGTTTTTGTCCCTAACATAATTTATATTCTTTGTATACTCAATTATTGTTTAGTTATATGCATATATGCTAGTTTTGATGATTCTTGCATTTGTACATGTAATTTTTTAAAATGCATTAGTATGATATAGTTTTTGAATAAATTTCTAAAGATGCACACTTGATTTTTTATTAGATTACTTTATATTGGTTTTACTTCATGTATGTATAAATCTTTTTAAAACTATGTGATATACATGTTATATCCATGAGATACTTGATTTGTATGTCATATACTCTATTGTGTACTCAATTTATATTTGAATATATATGATGCTTTAGTTTTGATAACATTTATATATATCTTGAAGTTTATATTATATCTTCATATGCTTAATAAATATCTTATTGGTGGATATGTTTTGATGATTTAAGTTTATTATCTCTACTATTCTTTTGGTGAAAAACATTTTTCTTAATTTGTGATTTTATATTTTTACAAATCAAATTTTTTTATGTGTCAAAGTTTGAAAAAGAATTTCATATAAGTTTTGATTTTATACAAAATTATTTTACTTTCATGAAAATGCTATTTACATAACTTTTGTGCACTCACTTTATATTTACTCATGTAATTACTAATGGACTATGTTCCTTGCATTTTTTTTCATGAGCATATTCATGCTATATATGAGTGACAATCTTATGTAATTACCATGTTTCCCGAGATGTATATGAATGATTTCTTGTTTGAAGAATTTTGAGCTAGTTTTTCAAAACTATTTGTATTAATTATTCACATGGTAGTGTTGTAAATCTATACTCAACTATTTTTAAATCATTATTTTTGAAAATATCTACCCTTGGTAGGAGTATGGTTAGGTGATCATGCCTTACATGCTCTTAAATGAATATTCCTTTGATATGTGCATGTAGGTGCAAGCTGTCTAAAAATCACTGAAGGCAAAGCCTCAAATGTGGACCTTAGAACAAATGCAAGGGTCACATTTCAACTCCAAACATGAATGTCGCACTTCATAAAAAACGCGATGTCATGTGACTCTTCAAAACATATACCTCAGAGTCGCGTTCCAACAAAGACGTAAGCCTGGGCAGCTCTGCGTTCAATTAAACCGCAAAGTTCGCATTTTGTCTGTCAATACAAGTTCGCGTTTTGTTGTAACTGACAGCTACAAACTGAGTCAATTTAAGACCTATGTTTTCTCCACATAATGGGGGAATTCATCCCCATTATAGAGAGAATCAAGGGGTCAGTTATATCCCAAACTCCCCTATAAATAGCTATAAAAGCTAAGAAAAAAGTGTGGTCGGGTAATTTAGATAAAATCAATATCTGAATTCTAGAGAGTTGATATTCAAGCATCCTTGGCCTTAAAGAATTCTTCTTTTCTTACTTGTTGAGTTCAAATTCTAAATCTCTTTAAGATTATTTCAGCCATTGATTAAAGCTGCGCTCTTCATCAGTGATTCAAAGGGAAGATCCAAAGATCAAGCTTAAGACTCGGCTCGTTGACGGAGAACAAGACTCACTCTCTATCGCTACACAAAGAACCTGGCTTTAAATAAAGAGGAGATCCATTCAAACCCTCCTCTCTTTTGTAATTGAAATTGTTCTGTTGTCCACTCAAAGAAATTTTACCTTGTAATTTTTCCGACCAAGCAGAAGATGGCGACTCCACTCGAACTTCTTTCTCATTCGATAAGAAGGCTGTAGCGCAAGCCAATCTCAAACTTCTCGGATCTATTGGCCCAAAGGCCCATCACTCTAGTTTTGATAATGACTAACTAATGTAATTATAGTTCTAATGATCTTGTATTTATTAGGTTTCAGATATTGATCAAGATCTTAGTTGGTGCTTAGCTTTAACAAAAGATTCAAAGTAAAAATTTTGAAGTTATGACATGTTGATTCAAAAGCTCAAGCTTAAAGATTAATCAAGAACTCAAAAAAGAGTCTAGCTCAAGAATCTAATTTGAATTAAGTCTATATGGAAAAGAAGATCTTCAAAAACACTTGATTCTAGAGTTTGTAAGTTTAGATCTTGTGTAATGTATAGATTAGTTTTGATTGCTCAAGCTCTCACACACACAAAAAAAAAATTTGATATTGGTTTTCAAGAACAAAAGTTTCGGTTTCAGTTCAACAAGTTTATGCTTTTGGTTTCATGAATAGATTTCATCAAAAATAAGTTTTCATTGGTTTATATGTGTGTTGGATTCTATCTATACACATTGAGCTTCAACTGAGTTTCAATAACTTGTTTTTATATTCATACTAATTTTGAAACATCAAATTTTCACTTAAAAGTTTAGTTTTTGAAAAATACGATTTTTGTTTTTAAGAATAAATTTCTATATCTCAAAAACAAGTTCACATGTTTGTAATATGTGTTATTTTTAATCACACATATTTGTACTTTAATCTATTTACATGAACTTATTTTTGTAGAATTTATAGAGATTTATTGGCATTTAAATTAAATTTAAAAAGATAGTTTCAAGTATTCTTAGTATCTATAGACAGCCAGCTGAGCTGTCGACAGGCCAATACTGGACTGTCGATAGGTTCTTTTCAAAAAACTATCGATAGTGTTTTCCAGTATCTAAGGGTTTGTTTGGTTTTGAGCTGACTATTGACAGCCCAAAGGAACTGTCGACAGCTGATACGTTATGTGTCAGCTTAGCTGTCGATAGCCCCTTTGAACTGTCGATAGGGTTAGCCTTGCAACAACTATAGACTTTACAATCCTCTCCTCCTTCCCCTTTTTTGTCAATGGAGTATATATATGCATGAAAACATCTATGCATATATAAACTCTACAATCCTCTCTCCCTTTTCGTCAATTTCTCAACAAAGTGGTATAACAAAAAAAGTAAATGTATATGCGATATAAATCTATGAAGAGGAGAGACGTTAAGTTAACTCCCCCTGCATATATGCATTACATGGAGAAGGAATAACTAAATCCTAACCCATATGAGTATAATATATAATATATAGATGGAGATGTTAAGCTCCTCCTACACATGTCTTGGCCAGGGGGATTGAAGTAAGTGATGAGCACTCCGCTGTCGCAGAATCTCAATTGTCCAACTCTTATATGAAGGAGGCCTTCACATATATGACTGAAACTCCAGAAGAGGTGGCTAAGAGGTTTGAGGAGAAAGCTAAAGTGCTGAAGGAGCAGCAAGAGATGCTCTGAGTCCAGCAAGAGTCTATCAACAACCTCAAAGTGATAATAACTCAGTTGCTAACTAACCAAAAGAAGAGCTCAAAGGGTCCTAAGCCTAACGCTTCCTCTAGAAAGAGCAAAAGAAACAGAAGTAGGGAGAAAGCTCTTCTTCTAAGAAAACTGAGAGTGAGAATAACTCCAATTCTAAACCTCTCAAATCTTCATCTGATGAATAAGACAGTTTACAAAATGGAGCCCGTCACTCTAAGCGGATGAATGAACTTGAGAAATGCCTGGAGGCCATTGCTAATTGAAGTAATCTCCAAGAAACGAGAATAGTCCATCCATACCCGATAGAGTGGGATGCTTCTCCCTATCCCCCCAAGTTCAAAGACCGACCTTACACACCTTTGATGGTAAAGGGTCACCGAACCAGCATATATACTACTTTAAATCCCATATCGAGAATGTAGTATCAAACGAAACCATCATGGCTCATTTGTACATTGGCACCCTCAAGGGGGTAGCCTTTGAATGATTCATTAAACTTCCTGCTGGCTCTATCAAGATATGGGCTGACCTCGAGAAGCTATTTCTGGCTCGCTTCTTCAAAGATGATACAGAGATATCGGTGCTGACTTTCCTCGCAACAAAGCAGAAAAAAGGAGAGTCCATCAAGTTGTTTGTGAAAAAGTTTTGGAGTATGTTGCTCTGATGTCCGAGTGGCATAACGCAGTCTACACTAGTAGAGACTTTCTGTCACAATTTGCAAATCGCTTTCTTAATTCAAATAGGAGTCATCGCGTGTTGTACTTGAAAGTAGTTGGGCTATAAGGCGAGCAAGCGGAGGAGATTATCGTCAGTGTCAAGGCCGAAGAAAAGAAGAATAAGTCAAGACTAAAGAAACCAATGTGATGCGCTCTAGAATCATCTTCTCAACCGAGAAGTAGGGATACTGTGGCAACAGAGGTTAAATCTTCTTCCAATTCAAAGCCAGCTAGAGTGACCAATTTTTCAGAATAGGTGCGAGCAAACAAGCAATATTCCTTCAAAGATGAGCACGTTGTTTCCCTGTTTAAGTTGCTTCACAAAAGTAACAAGCTCAAGCTGCCAGAGACAGGGCATCCTGAAGAGGCGGGCAAGAAGGATGACCCTAAGTACTGCTTGTACTATAGGATGCTTGGAAACCCCACGAAGAGTTGTTACATCTTCATGGATGTCCTTCAGGCCCTGATTGATGCGGATGTACTCAAACTCTGCCCAGAGAAGAAGAAGGTGACCGCTAATATGACATTCCTGATACCCCTCCAATTTGGCAGGGATCTCCCATTAGCACCAACCGGAGTAGTTTTCATCCCAAAAGGGAACTGAGGGTGATCAGTACTGATCCTCACACAACAACAAGGAGAAGGATCTAGTCTCTGTCCCAACTTCTCAAGGAGAGATCATGTGGATTCATCCCGATCTCATCAAAAGCTAGTAGTGGACTATTGTCACCAACATGAAGTTTAAAGATAAAGGAAAGGCATCCGCTTGCAACGTGATAAACAACTTTTTCAAGAGAAGCTGAGACATACATTGCCTCCATTACCAATTTAGAGAAGGAAGAAATTGTTCTCACTACAGAATAGAGTGCCCCTCCTGTGGCTGGAACTCGATTAAGTCAATAATACTTGAAAAAAAATACGAAAAGGCAGTGCCAAGTTTGTCCAAGCAGGCTAAAGAAGTAGTTAGGCAATTCATAAAGCAACCCATGGAGAAGAAGAAAGAGCTTCGGTATGCTAAAGATCTCCAAAAAGATAAAGAGGAAGGGTCGTCAACAGCTTTTCACTTTGATGTCTTGGATCAGCTGGCCAACATCCTTGCTAGAATCACTCTCTATGAGTTCTTGGGACTCTCCAAGTCAATGAGAGAAGCTCTCAGAGAAGCCAAGTCAATTCAGACGCTTTCATAGTCCAGATTTTGGCAGACGTGAAGAGGAGACTGAAGAACATTGTCTCCAAACCTTCAAGTATATTCCCTACATAACATTCACTACTGACGATATGCAGATCAAAGAGAAACATAACAGACACCTGCACTATACAGGGTATATCAGATCATCTAAAGTGAGCTGCATTCAGGTTGGTCCAGGGTCTGTGTTGAGCAGTATGCCCCACAGAATCATGCAACATTTAAGGATCCCTACTCACCGGCTGAGTACAACCCAAATAACCATCTATGGCTTCAATGCCAATGGGACAAGACTGATGGGGAAGATCAAACTCTAATGCCAGATCAGAGACCTAAGGTCAGAAGTGACATGTTATGTGATTGATGCAGACACGTCATACAACCTGCTCCTGGGACGTTCATGAATTCATCGCAATTTCATCATCCCGTCTACCCTTCACCAGGTGATGAAATACGCCGATGGAGAAGGAGAAGTCTGAATGTTAATTGCTGAAAAATATCCATTCAAGAGGGTGGAGAATTACTTCATGGATTCCTTCCTCTACCAAGATCTTCTTGAGGCTGTCGAGGATCCATCACTGAAGGACTCAGACTCTGGCAACAAAACTTGCAACAAACGAAAGCCGATAGAAGAATGCCTCTAGGAGCTGAACCCACTTGCAATAAGCATTGATATGCTTAGTTTCAAAGACACCGCCAATGATGTAGGCGAGTGGTATATCAATGAGATTTAGTTTTGGCTTACCTTTTAGTGTTAGCTTCTGATTCTGTACTGTCAGATACTAGTACTGATGCAAATAGTGATTCCTTGTCTGCAATAGATACCTTGACATTATTGCACGTACCAGTACGGTCATCATTTATGGTGCATGAAAAGACTAGTGACACGTAAGGAGCCCTCTTTAAAGTGCTAGCTAAACACAAGAATCAGAAACCAATTCCATTCAGAAGATTCGAGTCTGAGCCAATGACTCGCGAGAGTTCAGAGGATGATTTCGAGTCCCCGCAATTCTCTCATTATGGGCAAAATTCACACCGTACAATGGAGAATATAGGATATGATCTTACTAAAAGGTCTGGCTTAAACTTTGACAAAATAGGATGAACACTACTTCGACCTTTCGTACCAAAAGAGAAAACCTCTGACTACTTCCACAAGACTCGAAGGCGATTGGGCTACATATCAATGCCAATTCCATCAGACTTCAAGTCTGAAGAATCTGTATATCATGACCACTCGTCAGGCACATCATCGTGGGAATTGACAGCCAGTATTGGTGATATCTTCAGGGATGTTTCAATCAACATGATCTCAACTAGCTATCTGGAAGATGAAAAGGAAGAAATGATCCAGTCGGATACTGATACTTAGATCAAACACTTGAACATTTTCTGGGACATACACTTTGAGCAGTGTGAGCCACTCATAGAGGACAAAGTGGTCCAGATCAATCTGAGAAGTGAAGCTAGCCCCAATCCCATCTTCATAAGTGAAATCTTATCACCTTTCGAGAAAGAAGACCTAATACGTCTCGTACAAGAGTATATAGACATCTTCTCATTGAACTACGAGGACATACCTGGTCTCGACCCACAGGTGGCCACACATCGCCTCAACATTAATTCGAACGTGAAGTCACTCAAGCAACAACAACGATGATTCCATCCAGAGATAATGGACGCAACTGAATTGGAAGTCAAAAAGCACTTAGATTCTGGTTTTATCAAGGAAGAACAACACTCTGATTGGGTGCCAACATTGTACCCGTCCCCAAGAAGAACAAGAAGATCTAGATTTGCGTCGACTTTCATGACCTGAATGTCACTTATCCCAAAGACAAAATTTTCCTCCTGATCACCGATGTTATGATCAACAATACGTGCGGAATTGAAGAATGTCCTTCATGGATGGCTTCTCAGGATATAATCAAATCAAGATGTATCCAGGAATGAGAAGCATACATCCTTCAGAACACCACTGAGAGAATATTGTTACACCGTGATGCCTTTTCGATTGAAAATGTAGGGGTAATATATCAACAAGCAATGAATACAATCTTCCACAAGTATATACACAAGACCATAGAATATTACGTAGACGATATTACAGTAAAGAGTTGTGATAAAGGTGATCATCTAGCAGATCTAAAAAGAGTATTTGACATTATGCGGACACATCAACTGAATATGAAGCTAACCAAGTCCTTCCTAGGGGTGACCAGTGGCAAATTTCTTAGATTTGTTATTACTTCCAAAGGAATCCACCTAGACCCTAAAAAAATCCGTGCCATTTAGGAGATGCAACCTTCAAGAAATCTCAAAGAATTTAGAGGATTGCACGGATGTCTAGCCTAGCAAAGATTCATTTCAAATCTTTCCGGACGTTACCACCCTTCACCAAGCTGATAAAGAAGGGAGTCTCATTTTTATGGAACAGTACTTACCAGCAAGCGTTTGAGGGTCACGCGACTCTTCAAAACACAGACCTCAGAGTTGCGTTCTAACAAAGACGCGAGCCTGGGCAGCTCCGCATTCAATTCAACCGCAAGGTCCGCATATTGTCTGTCAATGCGAGATCCGCATTTTGCTGTAAATGACAGCTTCTAACTAGGTCAATTTAAGCTCCATATTTTCTCCACATAATGGGGGAAGTCACCCCCATTATGGAGAAAATTAAGAGGTCAGTTATACCCCAAACTCCCTTGTAAATAGCTATGAAAGCTATGAAAAAAGTGTGGTCGGCTAATTTGGAGAAAACCAGTATCTGAATTCTAGAGAGTTCGATATTCGAGCATCCTTGGCCTTAAAGAGTTCTGCTCTTCTAACTTGTTGACTTCAATTTCTAAATCTCTTTGAGATTGTTTCAGCCATTGATTGAAATTGCGTACTTCATCAGTGATTAAAAGAGAAGATCTAAAGATCAATCCTGAGACTCGACTCATCAACGGAGAACAAGACTCACTCTCTATCGCTACACAAAAATCTGCCTTTAAACAAAAAGGAGATCCACTCAAACTTTCCTCTCTTTTGCAACCAAAATTGTTCCATTGTAATCTTTCATCCACTAAAAGAAATTTTACCTCATAATTTTTCGGACCAAATAGTAGGTTGGTGATTTCAATGAAGTTATACACATGATTCTCATGTTATTTTATTCCTGTATACTCGTTCATGTTTATTTATATGTGCATGATTTCAAGTGGTACTTCAATTGATATACATACATGTATATGATTGATTGTGCATATTTAATAATGTTCATGCATGTTTTCGACATAAATCCAATTATGTCTATGTTTACATTGAATTCGTTTAATGCTAAACTTATGTTCATTTAAAATTGGTATCATAAATTGGTATTAATTTTAATTGGTATCATTTTTAAAGCTTATGTTTTAGCTTTGTAATTGTTTCAAAAAGGGAGAGAAATTCCTTGATTTAAATTTAAGTTGGCATCTTCTTCCCATCCTTTTGAGAAAAATATCTCCTTTTAGCAAATGTTCATATTTTCAGTTGGTATCAATTATTACAATTGATATCTATATTTCTACTTGCTTTGCTAATTGGTATTTATGCTTATCTATTTGATTTCAATTGATATTTTTTTTACTGTCATGCTAAATTTTCATTTAACAACCTTTGCATGATTTTCAATTGATTCTCATTGGTATTTATGTATTTAAAATTATGTATCTATGTTGATTTTTAATTACCATCATCAATTATTTTTCAATTGATGTATCTATATTTATTTTAAATTAGTTTATCATTTTCAATTGGTTCGTATTGCTTGTATGCAAGAGGAGTTAACTTAACGTATCTTCTAGATGTTAAATATTGTATAAAGAAGAGATTGACCTCTCTTCTCTATATCATACATATGTGTAGGGAGATCTTAACATCTCCGTCTATACATTGTATATTAAGCTTTTATGAATTAGGGTTTATTCATCTCTTCTCCATATAATGCTTGTATGTAGGGAGAATTAACTTAACGTCTCTCCTCTTCACACATTTATATCGCATATATATTTACCTTTTTCTTTTTATCACTTTATTGATGAATTAACAAAAAGAGAGAAATTTAGAGTTTATATATGCATGTGATTATATATTTTTGCATATATGTGTGTTTTTATATGTGTTTTATATTCATGATTTATTTGGTATCTAGAACTTTTATTGAATATCTTATTATTCTTATGTTTATGCATGAGTTAAGGGAGAGATTTTATTGAGCACTTCTTTATTCAGGCATATATAATTTCATGAGTTTTGTCATCAACAAAAACGGAGAGATTGTTGGCCCAAAGGACTATCACTCTAGTTTTGATAATGATTAACTCATGTAGTTATAGTACTAATGATCTTGTGTTTATTAAATTTCAGATATTCAATCAAGATATTAGTATGTATTTGACCTCTTTAAGCTAACACAAGTAGATTCAAGAGCTCAAGTATAAAGATCATATCAAATACTCAAGAGGAGTCTGACTCTATAAGAATCAAGTTTGGGTCAAGTCTACTTGAAAAAGAAGATCTTCAAGAAGGCTTATTTTTAGAGTTTGTAAGTTTAGAATATTCGTATAGAATAAGTTAGTTTTGATTGCTCAAGCTTATACACTTACACACACAAAAATTTGATGCTGGTTTCAAGAACATGAGTTTTGATTTTCGGTTTAACTCATTTTTAGTTTCATGAATATATTTCATCAAAATACAAGTTCATATGGATTGTATGTGTACTAGATTTCATCCATACATATTGTACCTCTATTATTTTTAAGAAACTTATTTTGATAAGTTGATTTCATGAGTTTATGTTTTATTTTTACCAAAAGTTATTTTTATGAAATATATTGTCAAAAATAAGTTTATGTCATTTTATATATGTATTAGATTCTATTCACACACATTAGACTTCAGTTGAGTTTCAATAGCTTGTTTTTGTATTTATACAAGTTTTTGAAAAAAACTAAAATTTTCATTTAATTTAGTTTTTGGAAAAACATTTAATTTATAATTTATGTTTCAAAATGGTATTTATCGTTCTTAAAATAGTTCACATATTTGTAATAAGTGTTGATATTTGATCACACATATTTGTTCTTATGTGTATTTACATAAACTTATTTTTGTAGATTTTATGAAGATTTATTAAGATTTTATTTGAATTTAAAAATATTTTAAAAGATAAAAAATCAGGTTTTTAGGCTTCTGCCGGTCGAGGGCCCAGTCGACCAATTGCCAGTGCAAATTGATTTGTCTATGAACTGGCAGGTCGATCGGATGTGCAATGACACATGCACAATGAAAATTGTGCATGTCGATCAACCGACATGCCCACCATGAGAAAGGTTACTCTCTGTTTGTGTATGGCAGTTGACGGAACAGACGACCGTAGAGAGACTCAGTGCTTTCTGTTTGGTTTCAATCGATCGAGTGATCGACTGCCAGCTCTTTGGTTATTGGGAACAGTCATTGCTCGGTCGATCGATAGTCATATTTTTTATCGTTAGTGGTCGACCGCCCGATCGACCGCCCGGTCGACTTTGGCCTGTGATTAGACCCCAATGGCTAGTTTTTGGTTTAACCTATAAATAGAGTTTTGGCTTGGGTTTTTACCAAGACTTAACAAGAATTTTACACTCAGTTCTTAAGTGCTCTCTTGACTATTTTCAAAAGAGTTTTCAATAAGTTTTTGAGTTTCAAATCCACATCTTTAAGTGTATTTATGTCAAGTGTTCAAAGTTTTGGAAAATCAAATAAAATAACTTTTGGAAACACAAGTTTTGTTCTTCAAGTTTCTATATCTTAGTTAAAGTTTTCCAAATTGGTTTCTAAACAACTTTATGTCAAAAAATTTGTTTTCTCACAAGTTTAAGCTCTTATTGCAAAATCTATCCTTATAGGTTTCTAAGTTAATGTGAGACTTTGGTTTGTGATCTTTGTAATCAATAAGTGTCGTAAAACATTTTATTTTCTTTGTGCTTTGGTTTTGTACCCTCCCTCTTATGTAGAGGTGATTTGCTTTGTACATTGACTTTGTGCCTCCTCTTGTGTAGAGAATTTGGATTTGTATCTTTTGTGGAGTTTCTTTGTAGAGATAGTGAAAATCCTTCACGCGGTGAAGGCGGGGATGTAAAGCAAGTGGCTCAAATCTCGAAATATATCCTTGTATTTGCGTTTGCTATCTTTTAACTCAACTTTACTCTTATTTATAACTTGCAATAATATTATTTCTCATCTATATATGCTTGATATTGTGTCTACACTTGTTTTGATCCAAGAAAGCTATTGAAGCACCTTAACTCTTATAAAAGAGGAATCTTGAGGAGAAGTTCTAGAGCCCTTCACCAGAAATTTGACTTCACTCTTTAGAATTCATTTGTGTGTTAGTTTAATTAGTCATAATTTTTAGAATTTCACATTTGATTAGCACTTAACCTATTCGCCCCTTTTAGGTGTACTTTCAAATAATACTTTATGGATAGACTCTGGTTCTTCAATTCATATTGCCAATACTATATATGTTGGCCCAAAGGCCTTCCACTCTAGTTTTGATGATGATTAACTCATGTAGTTATGTTTACTAATATTCTTGTGAGTTTAAGTTTCAGATCTATTAACAAGATATTAGTTGGTGATTAGCTTCTACAAGGAGTTTAGAAGCTTCACAAGTGATTCCAGGACTCAAGCTTCAAGATCACACATTGCCTAGCTCATGGATGGAGTTTTGGAGCAAGTCAACTTGAAGATGAAGATCATCAAGAAGACTTAGGTATCCATTGTTTAGTGTGTTTTAGATCCATTTGTAAAGCTTAGTATAGTTGATATGCTCAAGTGCACATAACACACACGTTTTATGTTTTGGATTTGGTTTTCATGAATAGTAGATCAAAATAAGTTTAAATAGTTCTTATGTATATTAGATATGTTCTAGATATACATACATGCTTAACTTCTTATACAAACTTATTTTGACTATCCTATTCATGTTTTGGAAAAATCTAAGTTTGATAAAATACAGGTTTTTGTTTTGATAAAATTTGCAAGACTCAAAAATGAATTGATATGATTGATATATGTCTTGAAATTTTTATCACTTGTTTGTGGTTCAATATAAAATGTTAAAACAAGTTTTTAGAATTTTCAGAAAAGATAAAAGAATTTTTAGAATTTTTTTTAACAGTGTTTTCTGACCCAGGTTTGTGCTGACAGGCCAGGTCGGTCGACCCAGACGGTCGACCGCACCATGGGCCGGTCGACCGTGAGGTCGAAGCACGTTTGGCAGACACAAGCTCGGTCGACTGTCAGGGTCGACCGGGTCTGAGAGCTCTGCTCTCTGTTTGTTTGGGTCGACCGGGCGGTCGACCGGGTTGCCCCAACGGTCACATTTCTGACCGTTGGCGGTCGGCCGGGCCGGCCGACCGGTAGCCTGTCAGGCTGCCACATTAGCCTAACGGCTAGTTTTCTGATGGGCCTATATAAACCCCATTTCTTTGGGATTTTGGCCAAGATTTTTAGAGCTAAAAATTCCTGACTTCTTCAGTGTTTTAAACAAGTTTTGAAAAGAGTTTTAAGTGCCAAAAGATCAATCTTATTTGTTTTTAAGTGTTTTTGTTTATTTCAAAGAAACTAGGTTTTGGGAATTGTTTTTGAGCAAAAATCTCTATATCATTTTTGGTGTTTTCCCAAGAGTTTTCTTTGATCAAAACACTTAGTTTTCCACACTTGAGCTATCACCTATCCTAATCTATTAGGATCTTGTTTTGTGGAAAAAGAAAGAGAGTTTGTGGTCTTTGTAACCACTTGTTGTAAAACCCTTGCTTTGATTGGGTTGCTCCCTCTTCGGTAGAGGTTGAGGATTGTGGTTTGCTCCCTCTAGTGAGAGGTGGAGTTGGTTGTTGTTTGCTCCCTCTAGTGAGAGGTGGAGTTGGTGTTTGTAACCCTCTTCGGTAGAGGTGTTGTGGTTGTATTGGCTACGGGCCTACCCCTCGGTTGTGAGGTGGTTGTTTGAGAGAGGAGTTTGGTACTCCTATTGTTGTAACAAATCCTTTTCGGTAGAGGTTCCCTCGGTGGGAGATAGTGGATTGGAAATCCTACACGGTGGTGTAGGCGGGGATGTAGAGCTAGGGGCTCGAACCTCGAAACATATCCTTGTGCTTGCGTTTGATCCAATATCTCTCAACTCTCTCTCTCTCTCTCTCTCTTATATTGTGCAAAGCATCATTCTTCATTCATATCATGCATATCATATTTGCTTGTGTATTGCCTTGCATCTTTCATATTGCTCATCCTTATATGCTTGGCTTGATTGTGTGTGCGCCTCACTTATACTTAACCACAAGAGCTTCACATAGCACCTCAACCCATATTTAGGGGAATCAAGAGGAGTTAGTCCAGAGCCCTTCACGGGGAATTCGGCTACACTTGTGTGTTGTATTAAGTGTGTTGCAAGAATAGTTTTAAGCTTCCGCATTTAGAGCTCTTAGTTCACTAGATTAGCACTTGCACCTATTCACCCCCCCTCTAGGTGTATTTCAATTGGTATCAGAGCTAGTGCTCCTGATATTAGGCTAAACATCCTAGGAGTGAGATCCATTTGATTGCTAATCTATTGTTTGTATTTTCTTGTTTGCACACTCATATAGTTTACCATGGACTTCATGACCCCACCTAGCTTTGATCCTTCCAACATTGTTGTTTGGAAGTATAGGATGTCCATGTATCTAAAGACCCTAGGTTTGCATATTTTCCTTGCCGCTACCAAGAGATGTTAAGCATATAGGGGCCAATGCACAAGCCCTTGAGGCCATTAGAAGCACGCTTTCAAAAGATTCTTATGCTTGTTTCTAATCTTGATTCCGCTTTTGTAGTATGGAACAAGTTGACAACCACCACCACCTCCAAGCTTCAATTGCAAATTCAACCGGAGGAGTCTATTGGAGAATCCGAGCCACAACAATGCTATATGGTCCAAGGGAATGACTCCCTTGAGGTACACTCGGAAACCCACTTAGATGATAATGATGATGCTAGTTCTTCAAATGATTATGTTGATGCCCATACTTTAAATGAAGAACTATCTATTGTTTGTGAAAAGCTAATAAAAAAATATAATGTTTTGAAAAAGAAAAGTCTAAGCATTAACAATGATAATAAAAATTTGATTGCTAGACTTGATGTTGTTTTGCAAAAGAAAGAGGAGATTTCTAATGAGAGAGATTCATTAAAATCTCAACTTGAACTTGCACTTAAAGAAAATAAATTTTTGAAAAAATAAAAATGATTGTGAATCAATTTTAAAGAAAAATGAAAACTTATCTTCAAAAATTGATTTTGTTTTAAAAGAGAATGTTGCTTTGAAAAATAAAATTATTTCTATTTCAAATGATTTAGATGTGTGTTTAAAGAAAAATGTTGTTTTACAAAATAAGATTGATGCACATGTTTGCCATGCTAGGGTAGTATTGTAACGGTCCCAGTTTAATAAATCCTCAATTTGCATAACCTCCACTTACAAAACCGATTAATCAAATCATTTCCTTATTTCTTAAAAATTTTGGCAGCACCTCCTCTGTAGTTACTGGTCGGATATAATATCCAATACAGATATAATAATTTCGGCTAACATCAGCCTACTTATTCTCATTCCAACCATATAACTTTATTCAAAATCATCCACACAACCATAAAAATTTCGGCTTGACATCGCCTACTTATGGAGAAACAAAATAACATAAACTCTAGAGTTTCTATCTCTGCATCCATAGGCTTTCTGAATTCATAACTTTCAACTAATCATGGGCATTATATAGATAATACACTTCTTATTATTATAACTCAATAAAAATAACTCAAATGTCAACTTGAACTGAAACTACCATAAGGTTCTCCACATATGTATATACAAGATTAATCATGCCTCCCATGACCCACATATATCATCCACAAACACAAATGTCCTAAAATACAAGAGTTGAATTGACATCAGAACGAACCCTATGCAGCATAACCCTGACCCTTTCCTCCAAGCAACCTGCAATAAATCAGTCTGTGGGAGGGTGAGCTCGACAGCTCAGTGAGTGAGTCAGGAAATAAATCAAGAAATGATAATCTCAAAGAGAGAATATGAATATTCATACAACGAAAGAAACCTGAACATTAAGAAGGCAAGAATCGAAGGCATCCGATAGTTTGATAATCAAGGTCTCAGCCTCTACAATTTACTGAGCACGATCAGACTCTTCTGATTGTATTCCCCAATTTCTTTATTGAATTTTCATCCTTATGTATGATAAGTTCTATGAGTTACATAGCCAAACTCTCTCGCCTTAAGTGTACATAGTGTGTATTACTCACGTGCCTAGTATTCCACGCTATAATCTACCAACCACCAAAGTTATGCCAAAGTTATGCCATAGACCTAGTTTATGCATTCAAATAACACTTACATCACAAGCCATAATTTTATAACATATAATCACATCATATTTCTCATAATGCAATAACGCATCACACTTCAAGTAATGCACTGATTCACATGTACACCTTTACCCAATATATGGTATTCATTTCAATGAACTAAACTTGTATTCTGATGGTTTCATTGTCATATACAACGACACATCCATCATACCCCCAGTGTCACACACACACATACACATTTGTATCACACATAACCCTTCATTATCAATCATTTGTAAGGATGCAATTAAATGTATATCATAGCACCGTCTTTGCACTCCGCCCGTGCCATACGGGTCCCTTCCTCCAAATATGATTATATATAGCATGTATATACAACAATAACACCGTCTTCCCCCCTCCTACCGGTTCTCGCACGGCCCCTTCCTCCAATATATATATATATATATATATATATAATATATATATATATATATATATATATATATATATATATATATATATATATATATAATATACAACAATACCACCGTCTTCCCCCTCCTACCGGCTCCCGCCCAGGCCCCTTCCTCCAAAACACAATGTGTACATATATACAACACAATAACCAACGCATCCAGTTTCATAAGATTCATATATCATGCACATCAATTCCCTTACAAAAGCAATCATACTCACAATTAATGTTTATCTATTAGATTGCATCATTACAGGAGTATTCACACCAATTAATTAATCAGAACATGCCACCCAATTACATTAAGTACATAAATCAAGTGATATACACCCATCATATTCATATCAATCATAATGATTCTTATTCAGTGAGACACATGCCAATGCCCTTGTACACCATATTTCAAAATTTTACATTAAATGCAACCCTTATTACACAAGGTTGTGTTCAGTTCTAATCCTGCCTTACTATCCCTTTTTTTGTAACATGGTATATGTGTGAAGATATATAATATGGGTGCTTTTTATGTAATGCTCTAAATGTATTTGAACAGAGGAACGACCATGTTCACATGGTTCACACATGCATAACGACCAGATAGTACATATGTACATATGCCACATACCCATATTTCTCACTTTCAAATCTTCATATACGAGATTTCAAAACATTCATTATTACGCCCATAGAATTGATCATCGTCTCAGATAATCGGTTTATCCTTTTAACTAGAATAATGTGAACGCCACAATCACTCTTTAACCCCTAACGTAAATCAAGACATGATACTCAAAGAGAAAGGAAACCATTAAGAATTGAAACGATATAGCACATACGATTGACAGTGTTTATTTCAAGTATCTCATAAGTTTGATCACCTTATGGGGCACATGCTATCGGTATGCAAAAGTATTACTCGCACAAACATCCTGTCTAAATGGATGGTTAAGTTGAGACTATAAGGAGAAACAAATGTCTCATACGTACTAGTTAATTGGAATATAACTCTCTAATATTACAATAAGAAAATCTTTCCTTTCAATTAGTATTCATGTTCGCTCATCTATTAGTCTATTGTCCATACAATTTAGTGCTGGTCGATAACTTGACCAATTATCAGTGAATTACAATTTATCAGTCTATCATCCTTACCATTTACTTTCGGCGCTTCAGAGATTTCTACTGACTATGTGCCAATAATACTCTATTCACAGTCCAGTTACTAGGCCACCAAAGAAATTATGTGTTAGGATGAAATATATCTTTTGGAGTCCATAACACAATAATTCCTTATTTTTGATAAAATTAACGAAACCTGAGTCTAAGGATAAATACCAGCACACTGAGTGTACATGCAACCTCGTTATGAAACATTAATTTGAAGTAGTCAGCATTTAAATAAATAAGTATGACATACCCGTGTTCGTAACATGCGTTACTGAAGAAGAGTGATTAGTTCTAAACTCAGCACAACATGCCTGTATAATTTCCAATAATTTTCCCATAGATTCACCTAAATCTGTTTCATCGGATCTGACCTCCCTAACAATCGAAGATGATTTATCGTAACTTCTACTTTTGATATTAGAATGAGACGCAGGACTTCCTTTAAAACTTAGATTTATTGATCTTTCTAGTAATATATTAAATGACCCACTTAATTCACATGAACAGCTGAAATAAACAGAAAATCATTTAGACATCTAAAATTCTGCAACTTTGCACTTTCGACAAGTTATCAAGTTCCAGTGATAATTCCCAGCACAGACATTGGATTAGAACACTGTAAGCGCGGTTGGAAAGTAGACTCGATTAACTTTCCACGGTATATCACACGACCTATTTCTCATTAAATATCCTTACGAAAGAAACCCCATGTTTCAGGTCTTAAATCTGGACAGATTTTAACAGATTTGTGTTACTATTTCAAAGGTGCTCTATTAAGCAATTCTTCACTTTTCCTTTTATTTCTTCATCTAATTTAGATTAAAGTAAGTCATGAACTAAATTATTTAGACTTTTGGTCACGAGAAATATTTATAAAAGTATTCCCAGTTCGATCACTACATGATTTATCACAAACCCCTCTTTAAGTCACCTACAACCTCATAGTTTAACTTATATCGTAAAAATTTTGCTTCTTATCTCATTAACATGACCAAGATCAAATCTTGATTCAATTGCACAGATTATTCTGTAAGAATAGCAAGAGGTTCAACCCTCACAAGTGTGAGAAGCTTCAAGATCCTCCATCTACACTAAAGGTTAGGAGAGATCTATGACTTGATCTCCCCCAATCGTAACGACCCATGAATTTATGACACTAATTCCACGCTTAGATTAATCTTGTCTTCTATTAATAGACATTAATCGATACTTGAACTTTTGATATGATTGTAAGATCACCTAGAGGGGGGTGAATAGGTGATGGCTAATCTAATGGTCACTTGTGAACAAATAATGCGGAATTAAAACTAAGTTGAACCAAATTAAACTTCTTTTAATTTAACACTTATGTATAACACAAGAGTGTTGCCGAATTCCCCTTGCGAGGCTCTGGACAAACTCCTCTAGATTCCCCTTGAATGGGTTGAGGTGCCGCGTTGGCTCTCTTGGTTGAATACAAGTGTTAGACAATCAATCCCAAGCAATTATATAACAATTAAGCACAAGGGTATATCAAGCATGTAAAGTAAATACAATGTAAGTAATGCAAGATATAATAGAGACAAAAAGAGTAAGAGAGTAAGAGTGAGCAATCGCAAACACAAAGGGTTTGTTTCGAGGTTCGAGCACACTTGCTCTACATCCCCGCCTTCGACACACGAATGATTTCCACTATGCACGATCCAACCGGATCTCTCCTTGGTGCCGCAACACCTACAAGCCCTCGGACTCCAAAAGTCCCTTACACACACAGCCCACCGGCTCGTCGAGGCCGCACCTCAAGCTACAAGAGTTCGCACCCGAACCCTAAACAACCACGAGCACACTTGCCCGTCTCCTCAAAGTACAAGATGAAATCTTGGTGATCTAAACACTTGATCACCTACAAAAACTCTCACTACAACACTCTCCTATAGATAGATACAACTATGGATGCTCAAGTGTAGTGTGAGAAATCAAGGAAAGAACTTTGATGGAAAACTCAAGAAATCACAATAAACACTCTCTTGTTAAAATCCCTTTTGATAGGAAATATTGGCACTCTCTATTTTGTGAGAAAACTCTGCTAAAAGAATGAAAATAACTGGACAAAAGCTCTCCTAAAATCTTGGCTCAAACAATGACAAAACCCCCTTTTATAGAGGTCAGAAAAATCTGACCGTTGGGGTCTGTCAGAGCTGCCGGTCGACCGGCCGGTCGACCGGTAACGGTCAAAAATCTGACCGTTACAGCCTCCGGTCGACTGGCCCGGTCGACCGAGAAGAACAGAGAGCACTGCTCTCAGTTTCCGGTCGACCGGCCCGTCGACCGCAAAAAACTGCCAGACGGGCACAGTTTTGTGCACGTCGGTCGACCGGCCCGGTCGACCGACCTCTGTGCAATGGGTTAACTTGGAGCACAGTTTTGAGGTCTAAAATGTTCGAATTTGGGAATAAGTATATAGGATGAATTTGTAGATATTGAAATCTTATTTCTAATGCAACTTAAATCAAATCAATATCAATTCGGAATTGAAAGTTATCAATAAAATACTAAAAGGTATCAAATCAGAAACTGAAAACTGTTTTCCAGACTTCACCCAATATTTGACATTCTTAACATTTAAATCAGAAGATGATTATTGAATATTAAATGTAGCTCTGAAAGTCATCTTTAAAATGCAATATAAATCATGTTAATTGAATATAGGAATCAAAAATTATGATTAGAAAACTAAAAGTGTGTCGAGCAGATCAGCAAGACGGACGAGAGTTCTAAAAAGGTTTTGGTTAAAAACACATGTATTTTGAAACACCAAAAACTAAAACGGTATTTTTCTAAACTAAAAATCTTTTATGAAACACATAAATCAAGAGTGTGTGTGTGATATGAACTTGAGCAATCCACCAACTATCTATCCTTTACATTTTAACTAAAACAAACAAAATCTTATACCTAGACACAAGTCTTCATCTTCTTGAAGTCTTCCCTTGAAGTCTTCTCATCTTCTTGACTTGGTTCACATGCAATCCACCGAGCTCATCTCTAGATGTGGTCTTGATGCATAGGCTCGTGAATCGACCGTGCTAGCTTCCAACTTGACATTTTATCCTTTGTTGAAGCTCCACACCTACTAAGATCTTGATAAGGAATCTGTCACTA
>JAVJIF010002139.1:0-125218 GCA_038442645.1 Agave tequilana
TGTTGAGTCCAGGTTGCAGCTTAAGAGTAGGTTGTACAGTTTTCAATGAAGAAGGGAAGCACAGTGAATGAGCACATCAACCGATATACTAAGCTTCTTACAGACTTGGTAAACGTGGATGTCACGATAGAAGAGGAAGATAAGGCGATCATCTTTCTGAATTCACTCCCGGTGGAGGAATATGAGACATTCACTCTGACCTTCATCAATGGAAGGCAGATCTTGGATTATGATGAAGTGTCGTCTGAACTGACTATCTATGAGACGAGGAAGAAGGATAGACATCCTTCTAGGTCAAGCTCATCGGCAGAGGCACTGGAAGTAAGAGGCAGGGTTCATCGCGAAAGGGCAAGGAGGTTAGAGGAAGATCAAAGTCCAGGCCGGGCTTCAGGGATCTCAAGAGAAATTAGTGCGCTTTCTGCAGAGAGATTGGGCACTAGAAGGTGGACTGTCCGAAGTTCAAGGGAAAGAAGAAAGAATCAAAGTCCGAGGCAAATCTCGCAAAAGTGGTAAACACTGCAAGCAGTAGTAATCACAGGCAGATGGATCGGATTCGGATTCTTCGGTGTTCTCTTTTTTCAGTTACTACGCCCATCATAGGCTACTCAGGTGAAAACGAGTGGATCTTGGATACAGGTGCAACATATCATGTATGCCCAAATCGAGACTGGTTTACCAGTTTTGAGAAGCTGGAGGGGTGTTTGGTCGTCATGGGCGATGATCATCCGTGCGTCATGGAGGGTGTTGGCACTATTCCAATAAGAATGTTCGATGGGATAGTGAGGGAGCTGAAAGAAGTGAGATATGTATCTCAGTTGAAGAGGAACTTGATTTCTGTAGGAGCTTTGGAATCATTGGGCCTTGGAGTGTCTATTAAGGAGGGAGTCCTTAGAATGACAAAGGGTTCGATGGTGGTGTTGAAGGCCGATCGCCGGAACAACTTGTACTACTTGAAGGGTAGTACGGTGATAGGGTAGGTGGCAGCTTCTACCAGTCAAAAGGAAGATTCAACCCAGCTGTGGCACATGAGGCTGGGTCATGCAGGAGAGAAGTCATTGCAAGCTCTTGCGAGGCAAGGGTTGTTGAAGGGTGCTGAGACCTGCAAGATGGATTCTGTGAGCATTGCATCATCGGCAAGAAGACCAAGATGAAGTTTGGCACAGCTTCACACTGCACAGAGGGTATTCTTGACTATATTCACACGGATATATGGGGACCTACCAAGACTGCATCGATGTATGGGGACCTACCAAGACTGCATCTTGAGGAGGAGATCTATATGACACAGCTCACAGGTTACAAGACTGCAGGAAAGGAAGAGTTAGTATGCAAGCTAAAGAAGTCGCTGTACGGATTGAAGCAATCTCCTAGGCAGTGGTACAAACGATTTGATAGCTTCATCAGGAAGAAGAAGTACACACATAGCCATTATGATCCATGTGTGTACTACAACAAGCTTCCATCAGGAAATATATCTATCTACTTCTTTATGTAGATGATATGTTGATTGCTTCGAGGTCGAGATCTGCTATTGATGCTCTGAGAAGAATCTATCGTCAGAGTTTGAGATGAAGGACCTGGGCGAAGCGAGAAAAGTATTGGGCATGGAGATCACTAGAGACAGGAGAGCTGGCAGGGTGAGTTTGACTCAGAAGGGTTATTTGGAGAAGGTACTGCAGAGGTTTAATATCAGCAAGGATACCAAGTCTGTTAGTACACCTATGGCTCCTCACTTCAAATTATCTGCAAAGATGTCTCCTAGGAGTGTTCAAGAGCGTAAGTATATGTCTCACGTTCCATATGCCAGTGCGGTGGGTAGCTTGATGTACGCTATGGTGTGTACGGGGCCAGATCTATCACAGGCCATCTCCATGGTGAGTCGATATATGCATGATCCAGGACAGGGTCATTGGGAAGCTGTGAAATGGATCTTGAGATACATCAAGGGAACTATTGATGTAGGCCTAGTGTTTGAGGACAACACTGGAAAGTAAGAATGCATAGGGTATGTGGATTCCGACTATGCAGGGGACCTTGACAAGCGCCGGTCGACGACGGGATATGTCTTCACATTCTCACAGGCACCGGTGAGTTGGCGCTCCACACTGCAGTCTACCGTCGCTTTGTCGACCACAGAGGCTGAGTACATGGCTATGACAGAGGCCATGAAGGAGGCAATTTGGCTTCAGGGGTTGCTTGATGACTTGGGCGTGGAACAGGATCTGCTGAAGATTAACTGTGACAACATGAACGCCATCTACTTGGCGAGGAACCAGGTCTATCATGCAAGGACGAAGCATATTGACATCAGGTACCATTTCGTTCGGGGATTCTGGAGGAAGGTGACATCGATCTGCTGAAGATTCACACTTCAAAGAATCCAGCCGACAAGCTTACAAAGGTGGTGTCGGGAGTGAAGTTTGCACACTGCAAAGCTTTGCTCCATGTCCTTCAGGTGGTTTGAGCTTGCTGAAGCTCATTTGGGTGAACTACTACGGCTTGATCCCTTGGGCAGGGGTACGTAGGCAACCACTTTGGTGCAGCCGCTCTCGAGTCGATGTTCGCTCAGATTTGGAAAATCTTCACCGAGATGGAGAATTGTTGGAAAGAGAGATTATTATCAAGGAAGATAGCCGAGAGGTCGTCGAGGTGATCGCCAAGGAAATCAACGACGAAAGGCAAAGGAGAGGCAGCAAAATAGCAGCAGCAGCAGAACAGGTTATCCGGTCGACCGGCCCGGTCGACCGGACGTGCACAACGTGCACAAGTTGAAGCTCAGTCGACTGTCAGTCGACCGACTGAAAGCACCCACTCTCTGTTGGGCACCCAGTCGACCGACCGTCGACCGGAGGAAGGGTCGGTCGACCGACCGGTCGGGTTCGGGTGAAAATCTGCTGTTTTGAAAATCTGTGTATTTAAGGCTGTTGTTTTAATTCTAGGGTTGGGTATTAGAAAAATCTGAAGGCTAGAGCTCTCTTGCATTCAAAGAGGCTGCTAGCAATTATAATCTTCCTCAAAGTAATTAATCTCTCTTCTGGATTGCCCCGAGGACGTAGGCGTTGAGGCCGAACCTCGTTAGATCGTGTGTTTGAGTTTGTGTTTTCTTCTGGTGATTATTTGTACTGTTTGGTTGTTCTATGTGCTTGGAGATTTGTAAGATCCTCAGTTGGTTGTTGTCACCGAGTCACAACACATAGATGAAACCCGTTGTGAGGACAGGAAAAAAGTAAAATGGCACATTCCTCCAGGGATAACTTTGGGGAGGACCATTAGAATATTCAAATCTTGATCCGTTGTAGATATGTTGAAACTATTATGTTCAAGATGTAGCTACACAAAATGAATGACCCTGCAGGTGACTTTCCAATCCCATGATTCTTCGTGTTTATGTGAACATGTTACCCTAACTATATTTCATTGTAAACCGGGAGGACCATGGTGACACCTGAATGGAAGGTTGACCATCTTTGAAGAGGGATTTTGCCGCTTGTTTGCCTATCAAAACACTAACATACTCTTGAATACATTGAATGTTAAGTCTACCCAAAGACCCTACTCTCCTGATTGTATCCCAGGTATAGGACATAAACTGGGAGATAAAGAGTGATCTAAGAGAAAAGAGCTAAGAAGGTGATCAATAGCGGTAAATTATGAGATGAAGAGTGATCCCAGAGAAAAGAGTGAAGAAAGCGGATCAATAGTGGTAGCAATGCTAGGCAGCAAGTAGGAAGTGTGAAATGAAGTACACCTAGAGGGGAGTGAATAGGTGTAATACTAATCAAATGCGATAATACAACAATTAAATTGAATAATGTATATGGTTAACTCCAATAAAGAAGTGAAACCGGATTCCTTATTAAAGACTCTAGAACTTTTCCTCTATATTCCTCTAGATAAGAGTTGAGGTGCTCAATTGCCTTTTTGATTGAAAGAGAAAAATCGATAAGTATGAATGATGCATGAGATGAATAGCAAGTCCAATGAAAGTAAAAACACTAGAGCAAACAATTTGAGTAAGTAGAAACACAAGTACAAACAATAGGGATAAAGTAAGCAAAAGAGAAAGCAATCGCATAAACAAGAGACCTGTTTTGAGCTTCAACACTAAGTTCTACATCTCCGCCTTACTACGTGAAGGATTTCACTATCCACAAAGGAACTATAAGGTCTATACAAGACCCGAAGTACACAACTCTAATTTTCAATCCTTTACACAAGAGATAGCATAAAGTCAATGAAGTTTAAAAGCTCTTGGCAACCACAAGGTCACAAAGTCTCCCTTTACAACTTTCTAGAGTTTTAAGTTGAGAAATGAAGCTCAAGAATTTGTGTGGGAGAAAATTTAGTTGAGAAAATTGAATTTGAGAGCTTAAAATTTACAGAGAAAGATTCGAATTTGAGAGCTCTTGAAACTTGAAACTTGAAAGTAAAAACTTGATTTTTTTCTTAAAAACCTTGATTTCAGAAACTTGTAATAAAACTTATTATATTAGGTAAAAAACTTCTCCTACAAAGACCCATATATATGCAGTAGGTAAATATCATTATAGAGCTAAATTAGTCAATATAACAGTGATAAAGTCCTAATAAAGTGAAATATACTCGTTTAGGGATAAGAAAAATAGTTAAAATGAAGAAAATCTCGTATTAATTCAAAATGGGTTCAAACGGACTGGACCTGTCGACAGTCCACTGTGCAACTACTAAAATTTTAGCCATCATAGAGCAAGCTTGTCGACAGTCCAAAACCCCTGTCACAGCACATCTAATATTTTACGTATCAGCTATTGACAGTCCTCTTAGACTGTTAACAGTGAGTCAAAACAAAACAAAAACTTGACCTTCTATAAAGTGTTGTCGACAGTTCTCTGAAAAGAGTCTGTTGACAGTCTCCTGTCGACAACTCTCTTCAGCTGTCGATAGCACTATATATAATTATTGAGTGTCAGGTCAAAAACAAGGATATTTTGAAATATTTTTGAAATATTTTTTTGTATAAAAAATTTGCGCAAATGTGTGTGATTTTTGAGCATCAATTCAACACTAAAACTTAAACATTCGAAGATCTTACATATGATTATACTCTCTTCAAGTCTTCATCAAGAGGGCTTCTTCAAAATTCGCGCTTTTGATCATCCGAACTTGAATCCTTTCTTTAAATCAATTTGATTTCTTCAAACCTTGCTCTTGCGGAAGAGTGGAACAATTTTCAATCTCTTGAACCCTGTAAGCTTATTAACACTAGAACTTGATTAGTACCAAATAACTTCATGTGATTTGTAATCATCAAAACAAAATCAGAGAGTATACCCTGGGCCAACAATATCCCCCTTTTTGATTATGATAAAAAACACGAGTTATTTAAGCAAACAAAAATGAAGAGCTTAGAAAACTTCCCCTAAAATTATAATTATATATCAAATGTAGGTCTGAGCAACTCCGCGTCTCAATTTCAATGCGTATATGTGAGTTTCGTGTTTCAACTTCAACACAGCCATGAGAAGCCTGGGAGCGCCGCATCTACACAAATAGAGTGAGATCAGTGTCCAATGCGAGACCCGCATTTCTATTGTAACTGACCCCCATTACTGGGTTAATTAACTCTCCACGTAATGTGGGAGTTAATCCCCATTATGAAGGAATTTTAGGGAACAATTATACCTCTAAGACCCCCTATAAATAGATTTGAGAGTTATGAATGAGGGGGGATTTTTCCTAAACGTTGGGTTGATAATTTTGAAGCTAACGGCTTCTTCTTTTCAACCTCAAAGGTTCATAGAGAGAGAATCAGAGAACTCTAAATACTTATTGTGCTAAAATAGAGTTCTTTTTTGATTGCTTTTTTGAGAGCACCCCGAAACAGATCTCAAAGAGAAACTTATCGTTTAGCCGGTCAACGAATAACACGAATCGCTCTCCATTGCCATATCAAGAACCCAACATTAAACAAAGAAGAAATTCAATTATTCTTCTCTCTTTTATAATCAGAAATTGATCCGTTGTAACTTTTTTTCACATCAAAGAAATTTTTACAAGCCTCAATTTTTCTGACTGAATAAAAAATGGTGGCTCTGCTGGAGACTGTTTTCTCTATTGACGAGAAAGCCATGGAGCATGCTGACGTCAAGTTCATTGGATCAACGGTCGAATCACTCATTGTCAAATTTGACCAAAGAAAATTTTAAAGAGTTTCTCTCTTCGGGCTTGAAAAGCCCACAGTACCGCAAAGTCTCTTAGGGGACTTGCTCTTAAATCTTTTCGAAGACTTTACCAAAAGTGGCTTGCACCATTGCTCATAACCGCAAGCAGTGCAACTTCTAACAAGATTATGAAACCTCCCGTGCAACCTACATAGCCCAGATTAACGTCTCTTAGGAGGCCCACAGGGCCAATGTGCTGACTCACAAACATAATAATGGTGAAGACCAATTCCACCATCTCTCTCCTCTCCAAAATCTGTAATTTTAGGTTGTCAGAGGTTCTTAACAACCCTCGAGACTCAACTGGAATGCTGAACATCGATGATGGCATCGCGCTCGTTGATAATAGATCGAAAACTCTACAGATGCAATCTGTTTTGCAGATACAGAATGCGATGTTCAGACCCGCGTTTCTCTAAAGCAATGTGAGGTCCGCATTTCTGTTTCAGAAAGCAAGACCCACATTCCTCAAACGCGCGTTTCACGTCACAACGCAAGGTCCGCGTTCTTCCTCCAAAATGTAAGACCTGCATTCTGCCTGCTCCAAAATGCGAGACCCGCGTTCTGCTTGTACCAGAATGCGACTGCTGCATTTTTAATACCAAATGCAAGATCCCATTCTGAGGTAACTCAGCCAACGCTTGAGGTCGGCCACATGAGGTTTGTGTTTCAATAAAGAAATGCGAGGTCCACGTTCAGACTAGCGAGTCTCTAAGATGTACTAAGATGAAAAGCCCTCACCCCCATCGGTTCGAGGCCGATTCTTCAGATCCCCTTGCAACGAATTTGAGGGATTACTTGACTCGAAAAAGAAGTGTACACCAAGTCACTCCCTAATGCTGCTGTGAGCTGCTCATCACGACAGTATTTTTTTGAGTGCCATTGTAGCTCTCATACAAGCAAACCATCGACCTTCAACCGATTGTCAGCAGTTTCAGCCTCTGACTCATCCAAGATGCCCTCGCAAAAAGAAATCATTATCTAACAAAGAATACTCGGAGATAACCTCAAATATGGTGGGGATCAGGATCCACACCAAGCAGGTTCAAAGGGAAGCAATTGGTAATAAGCTCTGAGGAATCGGATGCTGACTGGTCTCCAGGCTTTAAAAATATTCTGATCGAGTCTGAAGGTGTCTATTGGCACACTCGAACCCGCACAGGAGCAATCACCCCAGTCGACTATAATTTTTTGCAAGGGAAATTGAAATGAACGACGAGCACTCCACCATCGTAGAATCTCAATCATCAACTCTTCAGTGGAGATGAAAACCTTCACATACATGGACAACACTCCTGAAGAAACAACCAGAAAGTTTGAAAAGCAAACTCGAGTGTAGAGGGAGCAGTCTGACATGCTCAACAATAGTCTATTGATGATTTGAAACAAATGATTCCCTTTTGGTAAAAAAGAAGACGAAGAAGTTGAAAATGAAAGTGTATTCTAGCAAAGGCAAAGACAAAGAGAAGAGGCTGAAAACCGTACTTCTGAAGAATCTACTGACATTGGAATACTGCTATTCCAGACTCTTCATCAGAAGAGGAAGAGAATTCAGAAAAAGACGTAGATCGCCATCTCAAGCGAATGACTGAGCTTGAGAATCGCCTTGAGGCCATAGAGCATCAAGATGATCTTAAAGAAGTGAGAGTAGTCTGACCGGGGTGACTAGGTGTAAGGCTAATCTAATGACAAATGATGCGGAATTAAAATAAATTGCAATACACTTAGTGTAACCAAAGAGTATAACCGAATTCCTGGTGAAGGGCTCTGTACTATCTCCTCTAAATTCCTCTAAATAAGAGTTGAGGTGCTATATAAACTCTCTTGGTTTAACACAAGTATGACACACAATCAAAACCAAGTATATAAATGATATGAGCAATATGATGCAATGCACAATAAGAGAGAGAGAGAGAGAGTTTAAAGATAGTGGATCAATCACAAATAACAAGATGTGTTTTGAGGTTCAAGCCACTGCTCTACGTCCCCACATTCATACAGAAGGATTTTCACTATATCGTCCACACAGGACTTCCCACACAGGGAACCTCCACTGAGGATTTGAGTAATACAAACGGGAGTACACAACTCCTCTCTCTAACAATACAACCTCTACACAAGAGGTAAGACACAACAACTATCACCTCTACACTTAGAGGGATGGGCACTTAGCTAAACAATAATCAACCTCTCCCTAGAGGGATAAGGCTCATAGCCACAACTCCACAACAATCACCTCTACACTTAGAGGGATACCAACACAACAAACTTCTCCACAATCACCTCTCACTAGAGGGATGCCAACAACCAAACACAACCTCCACAATCACCTCTCACTAGAGGGATATCAACTAGGGGTGCCACCGGATATGGATTATCCGCGAATATCCGCATCCGAATCCGCCTCCAATCCGGATACGGATATCATTTTTTCACATCCGTCAATATTCGTATCCGTATCCGTATTCAAAAGGTAGGTGCGGATACGGATATGGTAAAAGTAATATCTTATTCGTATCCGATCCGATATCCGAATGTTGCGTGTTTCATAATGATATCGGTATGGATAAGACTATTCTTCAATGGAATAAGGTATTAAATTTTGATATTTTGAGTTGGTGAAAAAGTAATAGTGAAAATTATTCGATTCTTGTAAGAGCACCACATGATATTTTGAGTATTTCGACATCAACCATGTCATCCAAATCGACATTTAGCACCGGAAGACGTGTAATATATTGTTATAGAAGTCAAATGACAATGAATACGATGAATGTATTGATATGTACACAATAATATCACAGTATGTATCACATTTAATATTGTAGTAGATAAGATAAAAAGTAATATAAGTATTTCTGTTTAATTTATCTTTAACCATATCCATTTTTAACATATCCGATTAGTATCCGCATCCGATCCGCTAATATTCGATTTATATCTGATATCCGATTTTGGCGGATACGGATATCATTTTTTCACATCCGTCAATATCCGTATCCGTATTCGTATCCGAAGGTTGGGTGCGGATATGGATATGGTAGAGGTAATATCTGATCCGTATCCGATCCGATGGCACCCCTAATATCAACACAACCTCCACAATCACCTCTCACTAGAGGGATATCACAAAGTAAAGAAGGTTTACAACTCTTGGTGGTGTCAACAACCACAAACTAATTTTCCTCACAAAACAAGATCCTAATAGATAGGATAGATATGATAGCTCAAGTGTGAGAAAATAAAAGTTTGAAAATCAAAATCATAAAGAAAAACTCTTGGAAAAACTTCTAGAATAGCTATCAATGAAAATCAAAAACCAATCCCAAAGACTCTATTTTTCTTTGATTTTTTCAACCCTTTAAAACAAATAAAGATCAAATATTTAAGCCCAAAACTCTTTTGAAAACTTGCTGTTAAACACTTGTAAAGATGAGAAATTTTCTCTTCTAAATTTTTTTTTAAAACAGCTCAAGAGGATGGGCATTTATACCCTCCAAGAATTCTGCCCGTTGGCAGCTAGGAAAGGTCAGAAATGACCTTCCGGTCGACCGCCCGGTCGACCGACCAACGGTCATTTTTATGACCGTTGTGCCTCCGGTCGACCGCCCGGTCGACCGGGCCTGAAAACAGAGAGCAATAGCTCTTTGACGGACGACTGCCCGGTCGACCGTAACTGGATACAGAGAGCAGCAGCTCTCTGCCGGTCGACCGGCCGGTCGGCCGGGGCCATTTTCAGAGAGCATAGCTCTCTTAACGGTCGACCGCCCGGTCAACCAACCTACCAGTCCACCAGCCCAAGCTGCCGTGCACGTTTGTTCACGTTTATGCACCGACCGATCGACCGCTGCAGAAGGCCAGGTCCAGCTTTAAGAGATTTAAAAACTTATTTTTTTGCCTTCTAAAAAATCCCATAAAATACACATAAATTTCACAAAAATAGTTCTTTAATGATCTTTGAAATACAAATATGTGTGACTAAAATTTAACACATATTATAAATAATTTGAACCATTTTTGTGATATTGAAATTTGGCTTAAATACAAAAACCGTATTTTCCAAACTTGGATTTTTGAAATGGAAAACCGTTTTCTCCAAAACTCATACTCATCAAAATACAAAAATATATATTGAAACAACTTTGAAGCATATTGTATATGGATGGAATCCAATATACATATAAAGATATCTATCTATGTTTTTGACATGAAATTCAAAATCAGTTAAACCGAAAAGCCAAAAACGAATAAACTTGAAACTTGTGTGTGTATGTGAACTTGAGCATATCAACACTATCTAATCTTTACACAAGATCTAAACAACTAAACTAAACACAAACCGAAGTCTTCTTGTCTCCAAGCAGACTCGATCCAAATGCGATCCAATGATCTTGACTTCAACCGAGTACTAGATGCGATCCTGACGTTTGAGCTCTTGAATCTACATGTGAAAGCTCCAAAACACCTTTGTTGAAGCTAATCACCTACTAATATCTTGATCAAATACCTGAAACTGAATATTATAAGATTATTAGTAAACTATAACTACATGAGTTAATCATCATCAATACTAGAGTGAAGGGTCTTTGGGCCAACACTTATCCGGTCGAGTGGGATGTTGTTCCTTATCCTCCCAAGTTCAAAGCACCGACTCTGCATACTTTCGACGATAAAGGATCACCGAATCAACATATACACTACTTTAAATCCCAGATCGGAAATGTAGTATCAAACGACACCATCATGGTTCGTTTGTTCATTGGCACTCTTAAGGGGCTATGATTGGTCGCTAAATGTTGCATATTTAGTATCATATTTCCATACTTATTATAGAATAAAATCTATATTGTCCTAATTAATTGTTTAATTTATTTGCAGGCCCATTCCTTAAGGAGATGAAGAGAAATGAGCCCAAAAGCCCACCAAATTCTGAATTAAATCAGAATAAATTCGCACTCAGTAAATCAGGGCAAAATCAAGAGGTTAAAAATCGGTTGAGAAGAATTCTCTCAGAATCGATCGGTTAAAGCCAAGAATCAAAGGCTATTTCGTCACAATCCTGGACTTAAACGAGAAAACCAACTGAAGATAAAAGCAGAAGGAAAAACCAGGGAGACCCACCACAGGGTGTGCCACCTGGCCACACCCTAGCTGCGGAAACGCAGCCAAAGCCGCGTTTCCGCGGCTGTTTGATTTCTGTTGGGGGAGCGTTTGCTCCCCCAATCTTTCCAGGATCTTACCTGTTAGGGTTTTGCCTATAAATACAGGTTTTAGCTGAGCAAAATGGACGACCATGCAGAGATAAGATTTAGCCTAGTTTTCATTCTTTGTAGTTTATGTTTTTCTTTCTTTTTGTGTAATTTGCATGTAAGCTTAGGTTAGATGAAGATTCATGTAAGTAAGAAAGAGAGGCTGATGTTGAGAGTGACACCGATGTACCCTCCTCCTTTCTTCCATTGTTTCTGCAAGTAATAAAGGTAAATGTTTTTGTTTTATGTTCATATTTCCTTTTGTTTCCTTATTCCTCTTTCTACTTTACCTCTTTTGTTTTTGATGAGCTTGCAAGTGAATCCAGAAGCATAAGTATAACGATATTAGTGTGAGTGCCAACGATAGTTCATGAAGACGTTCTCCTCCTCAAGATCCGTATCACTTCATTCTTGCTAGGCTTGATGATATAATGCGAACTGGGACTGAGCTCGATCCTATGACCTATGCGTTGAATGCCTCCAAAGCAAGGTAGAACATGCAAGGGTTCCAGGTAAGTCATCAACCAAACTAGGTGAGTACTTCTTTATCTTTCTTTCTTTTCGTTTATTTCTGTAGATTAAATCACCAACACCTCATCTTCCAACTCTTTCTTTCCCAACTCATTTGTACATAATCGCTTTCATCGTTTTCTGATTTTCTCTACCTTCTCATTCTACCGTTTTCTTTCTAACTTTAACATAACTCTTTTCTTATTTTCTTAACTTAAAACAAAGAAGAACTTTCGTTTTGTCGTCATAAAGATTTCAATAAAGAACCTTGAACGCTTCCATCGCAAACCCTCCTTGTGGATCACGACCCGCATAGCCACTTGCTATAGCGGTAAGAATTGAGCACTTGCACATCTTTACTCTTAAATCTGAAATTCTTTATTTTGTGTGCAGGTTTTACCTCAATCAAATTTTTGGCGCCGTTGCCGGGGAGGGTAACGGTTTTTATTGAAATCTGATTTTTATTGAAAATTTTTTAGAACTAAAACGAATTTTCTTCTCTGTTGCAGGTTATAGGGCAAGCAAAGCAGGAAAATAAGATTGCAGTAACATATAAGTGGTCTTGGGCCTCTGCTCTAGAAAGCAGAGACCAAGTGCCCTCTGATTTGCCGCATTTTCTCGGCCAAAGCCGCGGATCCGCGGCAAAAAAGTAGTTGACTACTAAACAGGTTTTTTGCAGGGTTGCTTTCTTTGCAAAAACTAGCTGCTGCAAATCTTAATTCTTATATGCCATCACATAAGCCTGCTAATAACCAACAGTAAAATACTTGTTGACAAAGATAAAAAATTGATTAGACGTTTGCATTTTTAGGCACGTGTCTTTTCAATTCATTTATTTTTTCTGTTGAAGAGTGCTGGAGCAAGGTACGTTCGCATTGCATGTAGAATAGGACTCATCTCTTGGTTGATTTACATCGCTTTGAGTGAATCTTATTTACATATCTTGTACACTTGCACAAATTGATTTTAAGGGCACCACCCATTAACAAGATAAGGTGGGGATTTAATCACCCTTTCTTGGCCCAAAAATCAGATTCCAAGCACTTACTAACCCGAGCCTAACTAAAAATGAGTAGACGTTGGCCCTAGGGACATCTCGGACTCAAGTAGGAGATTATCCTAAGAGGGAAAGGTGTTGGAATTTGACTCCTGCAAAATCAGTGTCTAGGAAAGGGATTAAGGACCGAAAGCCCAAAGATTGGTGGTTATTTAATTAAGGAACGTCTTTGACGGAAAACCTTCCGCTAATCTTGCCCTGACCTGGCTGATTAGCTTGTGGTCAAAGTCTGCATTATACCTCCCGTGGAGGTCTAATCAGTTTGAGTCGTCTAGGTCATAGGTCTACCCTAACTTAGTTAGAATTTTTTTCTTTTATTTGTTTGCTTATTTGTTTGTTTTTTTTCTTTCTTTTTGTTTGTATTCTATTGTGTGATATGGCTTATAATAATAATTTTTCCAACTTCAATAATAATCCATATTACACACCGACTTCATTTTCGGATATTACCAACCCGGCATATCATAACTTTAACCAACCTAGTGTGCCGGATTGGTCTTATCCGAATCAATATAACCCATGCCCCCAATCTAATAACTATAATTTCCAGAATGATTTCAACTCTTCACAGAGTCAGTGGGGCTTCACCTCCCCCGAGTCCAATTTTCAACCAACTTGTCCTCCTTTTCCACCTTGTCCATAATATTTCCAAGATTCATACTCAGTTCCACCAGTCCAAAATAGAAAACTATCAATTTTGGAAATGAGTATGCGTGAGTCCAAACACAAATCCCAAAATCTGATGGACTCACAATTTCACCACCAATTCCAAGACAATACTTCATCTTTTCATCAAAACAATGACCTATCAACTATGAAAAGATGCTTGAAGCCATGACTCAGGCTCAAAACGCTCGTAATCGTGACATAGATATGATGGTCCAATCTCTACGTTCCCACCGTTTGACCAGTTCTGATGTCACTAACCATCCTGTTAGAGCCGATGAGTCAGGTTGTTTTGGAAATCAAGGTTCCATTTCAGAACAATCATTTGAACTTGCCCAAACTCCAAATTTTGAAAAGAATATTGACAGTTTGGCAAGTATCCTTTTCCTGAAATCGAACTTGAAAATGAATATGATCATGAATCTCAACTTAGTGATTCAATTTTACTTCCTGATTCAATAATGACTCCGGTGTCTTCACCTGATTTCAATCTTTTTCCTGAGTCAATATTGAATCCTGTGCCAATTCATCATGAAATTGAATCACCCGTTCTTGATGATCATATTGAACTTGACCAATTTTACACTTTTGAAAATCCTATTGACAAATTGGCAAGTTCTCATTTTTTTGATATTGAACTCAATGAGATATGTGACTTAGATTCTCAAATCTGTGATCCAGTTCAACTTTCTGAATCAATATTGACTCCTGTTTTGTTACCAAAGTTGAGTAATATTTTAGAGTCAGTTTTGATTCCCCCACCTATCATTCTTGAACTTGAATCACCAATATTAAGTCACATTCCATTGTTGGAAAATAAATGTGGACTTGAGTTTCACTTTCTTGACTTGGACCCACTTCCTGAACCAATCTCGACTCCTGAGCCTTTGCTTGACTTAAGTCACCTTCCTGAGTCGGTATTAGTTCCTATACTTCCTGAGTCTAAGTTAATCATTCTATCATTTCATACTCCATTTTGGGACAAGGTGGTTGACAAATTTGACTCCGAAATTAATTATGGAATTTGGAAATTAGATGGGGTCAAATATTTAATAAAAATCCTTCATGGATACATCATTCTAATGGGTTATATTAAGAAATTTCTGGTGGGTTCCTCCGAACTCCACAAAAAGTTGATTGGGCCGCATTTCGTGGACCAATCAGACCACCACCGGAACCACCACCTTAAGGTAACATTTTCCTTCCCTTTCGTCTTTTTCATGCATCTATGCATTAATTCATACATTGAGGACAATGCATGAGATAGGTGTGGGGGAGGGTTCTAACATAACTTTTGTTTTTTTTATTAAAAAAAATTTAACATTTTCTTTACTTTTAAAAAACTTTTTGAAAATAAAAACAATATTTTGACATATTTTTTGTAAGAAATTAAGTCAATTTTAAGGAATAGGAAAATCCAAATTAGGATTTCTTATACTTGGTCAAAATAAGATTATTTGTTTGATTTTTAGGGTTAGGAAGAAAATTTGTCAAAGTAATTTAGTCTTGATCTTTACCTTGATGAAATATGCACACTTCATACACTTACACACTTAGGGTTCAAAAACAAAGATTCTTATGCCTTATACAAAAATAAAAAAAGAAAAAAAGATAAACAAATCTAATTATTGATTAGCTAGGTGCTTTGGCCTAAGTAAGCCTTAGTATTTATGCGAAAGATGATTAGACAAGTTTGAAAAGAAAAAATATATAAAATCCTCTGATTAAGCTGGGTATTTGTGCCTAATAAAGCATAAGTATTCACGTCTAAAAGAGGTTCATATAATAAAATCCTTAGTTTGTGGCCTTGTCTGCTCAAGTCCTTAAGTCCTTGGGGTGTTTTCTCACCCGGTGCCCTAAGACCGTTTGGTTTGGGAGTCATCGATTAAAGGCTCGTTACATGGGCAGATTAGAAAGCCTAATAGAACTAAGGAATAATACCACCAAAAATATATATATATATATAATAAATAAGGCATAAGAGTTAGAGTTAATGAACCTTAGTCAAAATTTTTACAGTCACAAGGTGCATATGACTTAGGGTAAAGTAATAGACTAGATGAGAAGTACAATTTGACTCCTTACTTTGATTGATAACAAATTGTTGAATAGAGACTAAGTTTAGGAATGAAAAATTCGGTTTTCCTATAACTTATAGATTACTTAAATCTTACAATTATATTTCAATATTTTTTCTCTTTCAAAATGTTTTTCGAAGATACTAACTCTTTGTTTCCCTTTCTTTATGGATTTTGTGGGCGTAATCCGCTGAAAACTCTCACGAGACTTGTCCTCTAGGGGAAACCTAGAGGTTTAACGGCTTGTTGCACATGCTCAGTGCAATCGCGTGACCTGCGAAAGTGGTCTAATAATCCTTAGTATAGTTTAGTTGTTTTGCTCGAGGATGAGCAAAAGATAGGTATGGAGGTGTGATTGGTCGCTAAATGTTGCATATTTAGTATCATATTTCCATACTTATTATAGAATAAAATCTGCATTGTCCTAATTAATTGTTTAATTTATTTGCAGGCCCATTCCTTAAGGAGATGAAGAGAAATGAGCCCAAAAGCCCACCAAATTTTCTGAATTAAATCAGAATAAATTCGCACTCAGTAAATCAGGACAAAAATCAAGAGGTTGAAAACCGGTTGAGAAGAATCATCTCAAAATCAATTGATTAAAGCCAAGAATCAAAGCCATTTCGTCACAATCCTGGACTCAAACGAGAAAACCAACTGAAGATAAAAGCAGAAGGAAAAACCAGGGAGACCCACCAACAGGGTGTGGCCACCTGGCCACACCCTGGCCGCAGAAACGCGGCCAAAGCCGTGTTTCCGCGGCTGTTTGATTTCTGTTGGGGGAGCGTTTGCTCCCCCAATCTTTCCGGGATCTTACCTGTTAGGGTTTTGCCTATAAATACAGGTTTTAGCTGAGCAAAATGGACGACCATGCAGAGATAAGATTTAGCCTAGTTTTCATTCTTTGTAGTTTAGGTTTTTCTTTTCTTTTGTGTAATTTGTATGTAAGCTTAGGTTAGATGAAGATTCATGTAAGTAAGAGAGAGAGGCTAATGTTGAGGTGACACCGATGTACCCTCCTCCTTTCTTCCATTGTTTCTGCAAGTAATAAAGGTAAATGTTTTTGTTTTATGTTCATATTTCCTTTTGTTTCCTTATTCCTCTTTCTACTTTACCTCTTTTGTTTTTGATGAGCTTGCAAGTGAATCTAGAAGCATAAGTATAATGATGTTATTTGAGTGCCAACGATAGTTCATGAAGACGTTCTCCTCCTCAAGATTCGTATCACTTCATTCTTGCTAGGCTTGATGATATAATGCGAACTGGGACTAAGCTCGATCCTATGACCTATGCGTTGAACGCCTCCAAAGCAAGGTAGAACATTAAGGGTTCCAGGTAAGTCATCAACCAAACTAGGTGAGTACTTCTTTATCTTTCTTTCTTTTCGTTTATTTCTGTAGATTAAATCACCAACACCTCATCTTCCAACTCTTTCTTTCCCAACTCATTTGTACATAATCGCTTTCATCGTTTTCTGATTTTCTCCACCTTCTCATTCTACCGTTTTCTTTCTAACTTTAACATAACTCTTTTCTTATTTTCTTAACTTAAAACAAAGAAGAACTTTCGTTTTGTCGTCATAAAGATTTCAATAAAGAACCTTGAACGCTTCCATTGCAAACCCTCCTTGTGGATCACGACCCGCATAGCCACTTGCTATAGTGGTAAGAATTGAGCACTTGCACATCTTTACTCTTAAATCTAAAATTCTTTATTTTGTGTGCAGGTTTTACCTCAATCAGGTTACCTTTGAATTGTTCATGAAACTTCCTGCTGGCTTGATCAAGACATGGGCCGATCTCAAGAAATTATTTCTGGATTATTTCTTCGATGACGATACAAAAATTTCGGTGCCAAATACCCTGCAGCCATGCAGAAGAAAGGAGAGTCTATCAAGACTTTTGTTGAAAGATTTTAGAGCATGGCACTCCGCTGTCCCAGCGACATGACCCAGTCCATACTGGTTGAGACATGTCACCATAATCTACAAACTGCTCTCCTCACTCAGATGGGAGTGACAGAGTGTCGCACTTGAAAGCAACTCATTCTGCAAGGCGAACACACACAAGAGATTATTGCTAGGTTAAGGCCGAAGAAAAAGAAAATAAGCCTAGATCTGATAGATTGACGAGGCGTATGCTAAAGCAATCTTCCCAACGCAGAAGGAGAGATGCCTTGGCGACGGAGACTACCTCCTCTCCTAAACCCCAGCTGGCTAGAGGGGGTAAATCCTCGAACCAAGCACGCGCCAACTGGCAGTATTTGTTTAAGGACGAGCATGTTATTTCTCTCTTCAAATTGCTTTAGAAGAGCAATAGGCTCAAGCTTCCTGAAATTAGACGTTCTGAAGAGGTGGAGAAGATTGATGATCCCAACTGTTGTTTATATAATAGGATGTTGGAATACCTGACCAAGAATTGTTATATCTTCAAAGATGTGCTCCAGGCCCTAATCAACGTGGTAGTACTCAAACTTCGCCCAGAGCAGAAGAAGGTGACTGCTAATATGACAAATACAATACCTCTTCAATTCGACCGGGATCTCCCACTGGCGCCAACCGAAGTGGTTCCCATCCAAAAGAGGAACTAAGGGTGATCAATACTGATCTCTATAACCAGAAGAAGAAGGGTCTTGTTCCTGTCCCTACTCTATAAGGAGAGACAATGTGGGTCCATCCTGACATTGTCAAAGTCAACAATGGGCAACTGTCACAAATAGAAAGTCCAAAGGGAAGGTTAGAGCATCTTCTAGTAATGTGATGAGCATCTCCACAAGGGAAACTGAGGAAGGCGTCGCTACCCTTACCAGTTCATGAGAAAAGGAGACTATCTTTACAGCTGACAGAGATGCTCCCTCCATACCAAAGACCCGATCTAGCAAGCAGTACCCGAAACAGTATGGCCAGCCGGTGGCAAACTCTCCTCAGCCAATTGAGAATACAACCGAGTAGTCCACGAGGCAACCCGTGGACAAGCAGAAGGAGCTTCGCTACACCAGAATCCTTCAAAAATGCAAAACTGGACCATTAACTCCCTTCCGCTTTGATGTCTTGGCTTAGCTGGCCAACATTCCTGCTCGGATTACCCTTTATGAGCTTCTCAGACTCTTCAAGGCCATGAGAGAAGCTCTAAGAGAAGCATTAGTTGATTCTGAGGTTTTCATATCCCAGATTCCAGCTATGCAAGAGGAAGAAGACGACATGCACTATCATCAATCCTCAAAATAGTTTCCATGCATTACTCCAGAGGATATGCAAATCATGGGGAAACACGACAGATCCCTGTACTACATGGGGTACATCAGATCATCTGAAGTGAGTCGCATTCAGGTTGATCTAGAATTCGTGTTGAGCATTATGTCCCGCAGGGTCATGCAGCACTTGAAGATTCTCACCCATCGATTGAGCGCTACACAGACTACCATATATAGTTTCAATGCCAATGGCACCCGATGCACAAGATCAAGCCCAGATGTCAGATCGGTGATTTGAAGTCTAAAGTGACGTGTTATGTCATTGATCCTGACATGTCTTACAACCTGCTACTGGGACGACCATGGATCCACCACAACTCTATCATCCCATCTACCTTTCATTAGGTAATGAAATACATTGATAAACGGGGATAGGTGAGAATATTGATCGCTGAGAAGCATTCGTTCAAGGGGGTAGAGAACTACTTCACTGACTCTCTCTTATATCAAGATCCTCTCAAGCCAGTTGAGGATAAAACCCCAGAAGACCATGATTCTGTTAATGAAGCAGACACCGAGCTGGAACCAGAGGAAGAATGTCTTTGGGAAATAAACCCCTTGTAACGAGTGTTGATAAGCTCGATTTCGATACCACCGTTAATGTTGAAAGCGAGTCAATAAAAATTTAAACTTGGCTTACTTTTTTGCGTTTGCTTCTGATTTTGTACCGCAGACACCAGTACTGACATAGATAGTGACCCTTGATCGGCAATAGATGCCCTGTCATCATGCACTAATAAAGTCATCCCTCATGGTACGCAAAAAGATTGGTGATGCACGTAAAGCATTCTTTGAGGTGCTAGCTAAGCACAAAGATCAAAAGTAAATTCTATTCGGAAGAATCGAATCTAAGCCCATAGCTTATGAAAGCTCAGGGGATGGATTTGAATCCCCTTAATTTCTTCCATTATGGATAAAAGTCACATCACATAATGAAAAGATGGGGTATGATTTCACCAAAGGATCAGGACATAATTTTGGCAGAGAGAAGAAAACATTACTTCGTTCCTTTGTACCGTAAGGCAAAAACCCTGATTACTACTACAAAACTCGCAGAGAACTGGGTTATGTATCTACGCCATTCTCGTCAGATTCTGAATCTGAAGAACAAGTCTATCATGACAGCTCATCAGCAACATCATCGTGGGACTCAGATATTAGTGCCGGTATTATCTTTAAAAGTTTCTCAATGAACATGGTATCAGCCAACCATTTAGAAGATGACGAAGAAGATATTATTAAGAATCTGAAAAATTGATCCAGTCGAACTCTGATCCTTGGATTAAACACTTAAATATTCTTTGGGATATACGCTTTGAACAACGCAAACCACTCACTAAGGATAAAGTGATTTAGATAAATCTTAGAGATGAGGCTAACCCCAAGCCTATTTTCATAAGCGAAAGCTTGTCACCTTCGAGAAAGAAGAGAGCTTGTCACCTTCCAAGAAAGAAGACTTAATACATCTTATACGAGAGTATAAAGATGCTTTGTTTGGAATTATGAGGACATGCCTACGCTCGGTCTTCAGATTGCTATGCATCGCCTCAACATCAACCCAGACGCCAAGCCAGTCAAGCAACAGTAACGACGGTTCTGGCCCGAGATTATGGAAGCAATCAAAGTTAGAAGTAAATAAGCTCATAGACTCTGATTTTATCAGGAAAGAGTAACATCTTGATTGGATGTCCAACATAGTTCCCATCCCCCCAAAAAATGGAAAGATCCAGATTTGCATTGACTTTTGAGATCTAAATGCCGCCTGTCCTAAAGACGAGTTTTCTGTTCCAATTACAGACGTCATGATTGACAACACGTTCGGGTTTGAAAGAATATCCTTTATGGATAACTTCTCAGGGTATAATCAAATTAAGATGTACCCTGAAGATGAAAAACACACATCTTTCAGAACGCCTATGAGAGTATACTGCTACATAGTAATGCCATTTGGCTTGAAGAACACCGGTATGACTTATCAACGTGTCATGAATGTGATCTTTCATCAGTATATGCGCAAGACCATAGTGCTATGTCGACAATATCGCTGTGAAAATCCGCATAAAAGATCTAAAAAGAGTATTCAACATTATGGGGGCTCACCAGTTGAAGATGAACCCAACCAAGTTTTTTCTGGAGGTAGCCAGTGGTAAATTCCTTAGATTTGTTATCACATCTAAAGGAATTCATCTGAATTCAGAGAAAGTCCCGCCATCCAAGAGATGCAACCCCCGAGAAGTCTCAAAGAACTCAGAGGCTTACAGGGCCAATTGGCTTATATCCAGAGATTTATATCGAATCTTTAAAGACACTGCCAACCCTTCACCAAACTGATGAAGATGGGAGTCTTATTCATTTGGGACAGTGCTTGTCAACAAGCGTTTGAAGAGATCAAGAAGTATCTTACACATCTGCCCATTCTGGTAGCTCCAGTATCAGGAAAATCTTTCCTATTATATGTTCGAGCTATGGATCATTCCCTGAGAGCTTTGCTAGCTTAGGACAATGATCAGAGGAATGAACAGGCAATCTACTACTTGAACAGTGGACAGAGCACCGTTACAACCTGATCGAGGAGGAATGCTTATCCTTGGTCTACGCCATTCAGAAGATGCGACACTACCTTATGGGGCAACACATTCATGTCATTTTCCGAATTAATCCCTTGCAATTTCTCATGATAAGACCATCTTCGCTGAATTGTAGATTAGTGAAATGGGATATATGCTCTCACAATATGAGATGAAATTCATGCCACAAAAGACGATCAAAGGTCAAGCTGTAGCGGATTTCCTGACCGATCATGCAGTTTCAGGAAGTTTAAAACTTTATGACAATCTCAAACGAGATTGCAGAAGTTAATATGACCCACATCTTCTCAGAAGAACAAGTGTTGCAACTATTCTTCGACGGAGCATCAAGAACAGGTCCTGAGAGAAATGTCGACGCAGATGTGGGGGTGGTACTCATTTTTTCACATAGTTATGTGATTCTCCGTGCATTCTCATTAACTGAGCCGTGTTCCAATAACGTGACAGAATACAATGCTCTATTAATTGGAATGCAACTTGCTGAAGAGATCGATGTCAAACACCTTGAATCATACTGTGATTCAAAGCTCATCGTCAATCAAGTCCGAGGAGAGTATGAAGCCCAACATGAGGATCTAATATCCTACCACATTGCAACTATCAACGTGGCTGAGAAATTCAAAAACTTCTTCATTGACCATGTACCTCGGCAATAGAACACACATACAGATGCTTTAGCATCACTTGCTGCCTCGCTATCGCTTCTAATTGGAGTAGAAGAGAGAATGCTTGGCTACAGTCGTAATTTATAATGTTGCAAATTCGCCTTTGAAGATAGTAAAACTTCAAGAGGAGACCTTCAAGTTAAAGAGGTTCTTGAGACTTCGACAAGTCTCAAACCTAGGGGTTGGCGATTCCCTTACATTAACTTCATCTTGTATGACATATTGCCTGACGCCCCCAAGGAGGTAGCTACCATCAGAAGAAAAGCTCCTCGATTCTATTACAATGCGATCACGCGAATATTGTATCATCGATCATATGATGGAATCTTACTCCAATGTCTTTCATACAAAGAGGCACAGGAGGCACTCAAAGAAGCTCATGATGGTACATGTGGAGCTCACCAACCTGGCCCTAAATTAGAAGATCAGTTGCGAAGACTTCGCTACTACTACTAGCCAAAGATGATTCCTGACGCTATCGCCTATACTACGGTGTCATGCATGTCGGATCCATGGTGACTTCATCCATCAGGCACCTGGTCATCTTCACCCGACATCCTTCCCCTGGCCATTTGAGATGTGGGGAATGGACGTTATTAAACCTATCAGTTCATCAATCTCAAAAGGACAACGATTTATTCTAGCAATAACTGATTACTTCTTAAAATGGGCAGAAATTATCCCCTCAAGGAAGTAAAGACATCAGATGTGATCAAGTTTGTCAAGCATCACGTCATATACCACTTTGGCGTACCACAATGAGTCATCCATGATAATGGACCCCAGTTCGTTAGCCAAGCGTTCCGGATAACAAATTTAGAATTCATAGTGTATCTTCAATGGCATACTATCCAGCTGCCAATAGCCTTGCAGAAGCTTTCAACAAGACCATTGGCAAACTTCTTAAGAAGTTCATCTCAAGAAGTTAACATGACTGAGACGAGAAGTTGGGTGAGTGTCTCTGGCCTTACCGCACGACAGTAAAGGCCCGATGAAGGTTACGCCATTTTTCTTAGTGTACGGATGTGAAGCGGTACTTCACTAGAGATCAAATCTCATCTCTATGAGTTGCCTTGACAATCAGGATGACAGATGAGGATAAGCACCGATTGTGCCTCCAAGAGTTAGAAGCTTTAGATGACAAATGCCTACAAGCTCAACAGCAAATCGAGCTCTATCAAGCTCAAATTTTCAGAGCCTTTAACAAAAAAAATCAAAGAGCGAATTTTCAAGAAAGGTAACTCATCTTAGCCGCCAGATGACCAATGGTCATGATGCATAAAACCAAAGAAAAGTTCAACCCCAAATGGGAAGGACCATTCGTAGTAAAGTCAGTCTACTCGAACGGAGCCTATCATCTTACAAATTCAAATGGCGATACGCTCATGATGCCAATTAATGACAAGTTCTTGAAGAAATACTATCCTTAATCAAGTTAACACGTCACCTTTTATTAAAAGATTCTACCCATAATCAAGTTAACATTTGACCTCTGATCATCAATACAACCACACCCGGCCATTATATTTCCAATATAGAATCAAGCAATCTATTGGAAATAATCTCTTTCCCTTCAACACGAGCATAATAGTTCTCATCGATCGACGAATGCTCATTCAACTTATACAACACATGATCATTAACCTTCACCAAGAGATGCCTCTCTTGATCTCTAAGGATCAGTGGTATCGCCAAAGATCGGTGGTGTAAGCAAAAGCAGGATCTTATTGAATGGTACACCCCTCAATATCCTAGCTTTATCGATAACTAGCCAAAATGACGTCTTCGTCGAACTGCTTCAATATCATAAAAAGAAGCCGATTCAAAAGTGTTGAACAACTTCCTCGCTGGAGTTCTAATCGGCACCTAAGAAGATGATTCAGAAGCATCGAACATCTTCCGTAGTGCATGAGAAGACAGCTCAACTCCCCATGGAATCCCTGATGTCATGTTAACTGTTACCTCTGATATTTCTCATAGAAAGCGATCCTCTTTTGAAGTCCCCACGGAATTTATACTTACTTCTTTAATCCCCAACAAGATTTTAGAAGGTCACCTGTGAAATTGAGAACACAAGAAACTCTGTTCACTTCAAGAGATACAACAATCTGACACCTCCGACGGTTAAAGGATAGAGTTAATATTGGCATCTAAGTCCAATAGAAATTTTCGACAACTCATCATACTGAGGGAAATAGAATAGCTAATCTAACTCAAACGGTAACTGGTAAAGACATACCAAATCTGTTGATAGCTGAGAATTTATTAAAAATCCTAAGGGAGGTCAATCCCACAATCCCCGCTAAAAATCTCTTACTAACTTTCTTCAATGGAATGGTAGGACCACAAACTGTATTTATTTTCTCAGTGAAATGATTACAGACTAAACCTATTATATTAACATTACACCTCGACGCTAAAATCTCTAATGTATATCCCCTGTTGATCAAATCCTACTTGTTATTCTCTCCAGCAGAATAACAAACTAACAAGATTTGCTCAAATCGCAATGTCAAGTTAACATGACACCTCTGGCATACCCTACTATTTAAGTTAATATTATACCTCTAATAGTAATTTCCTCAATTTTCTTAGTAGATAAAATTTCAACTTGTCAATTCTTTTCAATAGAATGACAATTCCACCAAAATTGCTCCTATAGCATTATAGATCTCGGTCAAGTTAATATCACACTTCTGACAAAATTGCTTATGTAGCAATACAAATCCCTGTCAAGTTCAATATTATACCTCTGACAATTTAAATTTGCGCCAATCGCAAATTCATATCACTGTTGAGTTAATATTATACCAATAACAGTGACCACCTTGATTTTTTCCCAATGAAAATGAGACTCTTCAGTCCTAAGTTAATATTATATCTCTAGCACTCATTTCAATGCTAAGTTAATAACACATCTCTGGCACATCCCTGTTATGTTAAACACTGCATCTTCTTGATTTTCTCAGCGAAAATGAGTTTTCAGGTTAAAATCATACCTCCCTAACTTCATTTCCCTAGTGGAGTTACCCAATTTTTAATTGCTAAGTTAATATCACACCTCTGGCAATTAAAATTGCTCTACTCCGTCTAATTTTCAACAAACAGAAAATAAAGAAGAGACAGAGACAAAATAATCACTTTTATTATTATTTAAAAAGTAAAATTAATATAGACACTCTCATATTCAATAGATAGAATGTTACAAAAAGAGGAAACAAAAAGTTAATCTTGCTTAGCGAGAGACTTTATTTGATTTTTAAGGTGCTGGATATTCTTCTAATGCGCCTTCTCGACCTCAGCCAGAGCCTGGGCCCTCAACTCCTTCTCTGACAAAAGTTTCTTTGAGGCTAGTTATGTCCGGAGGCCTTTCAGCTCAAAAGAGTGATTGTTGAGCTCTTTCTGCGCCTGGTACTTGGTGGTCTCAAGCTCCTCCACCTTTTTCTTCTCGTTTACAAGCCTCAGCTCGTGATCTTGAATTAAGGCTTGTGCCTTAGCGATCGCCACATGAGCACTTGTAATAACGTTCTCCACAGTTTTGGAAATGACTTCGGATTGATGGATATCATCAATTAAGCTCTAATAGCTGACCCTGGAGTCATCAATGTGATGGGTGCAGTCAGCTATCCGCTCTTCAATCTCTTTCCGCTCCCATTCCTAGGTGGCGCGGAGGTTGTCTGACAGCCGTTGAGCATCAGCAACCGAACTGGCACTCTCCAGATTCCTCAAATCCTTCAAGTATGTACCAAGTTGCTCGACCAGCATTTGATACACTTCTCCCGATCAGAACCTCCAGTATGCTTTATATTCTTGACCTGGTTTTCAAGGAGTGATCACACAAACTCGAAGGGACTTTGCCCAGAGAGTACCAGTTTGATGCAATACTTCATCGTTATGAAGAATTGCTTCACTATTTGGAGGGTGAGTTTTTTCATGATGTCCATAACTGGAGCTGGCACGAGCGGTGCACTTCCTAATCCGGTTTCCATAATAGTGGTGGTGCTCTCAGAAGGTGGAGGTGATGCACTCGTCTCTCCTAGAAGTATAGGTGCGAGTTGGACCATAAGTTGTCTCATCTCTGAGGTCACCGCAGGAGCTTCGAAAGTTGAAATTATAGTGGCTTTTGGGTAGCGATCTCCAGAGTAGGCTTTACCACAGGAGCTCTATCCATAAGGGTTGGATAGAATGCTCCTCTGTACTGGCACTGATGAGAGGCTCTTCTGCTTGGATCGGTACAGTATCCCCTGCAATTATTTTAACCAACAGTGATAATGATAATGCTAAAAGGAAGGAATATCAAGATGTTCTAATATATTACTGAATCGAGTAGTGGGAGATGGCAAGTCTTCCAATTGAGAAGACCCTCTCATCACACAAGTTGTACTCGCTAGAGTTTCCTCAATAATGATCTTGAGAATTTCTGTACCCTCGGCTGGGTCAATTTCTCAATCATTTCAGCAATATTTGAGGAGGTGTCATTGATTGTAAAAATCAAAGAACAATCAAAGAGTTAAGAAATTACCGTGTAGCTTGTGGCTAACGGGTCGTGTCCACGAGTGCGATGAAAGCTTTTCGGTGTTTCATTTAATAACAAAGAATTGTGCTCATTTTTAATTGAAAAGAGAATGGAATGAAGGAGATGATTAAAAGAGAAATTGCAACTTTGGAGAAGGCTTTGGAAAAGGTGAATTTTGTATAAAGTTTAAAAAGTGATTTGTTGTTTTTTTAATGAAGAAGAAAATCTGGGCTCACTATTTCACTACTCAACCGTTTATTCTTCTATTGAAACTCTTAGTGCTTCAACTTGATCATAAGCAAAACTTAAGGTTGACTTTAGAAAGTTTGAAGTAAAGCATATAAGATGGTTGGAAAAGTTAACTCTTTTCTTTAAGAAACCGTTTTGAATCGAATGTTAAATCATCAAGCGCGAAGAAGCAAGTATGGAATAAAAACAGTCCAAGAAACGTTCTTAAAAGAAGTAGGAGTTTAAAGATCCAAACCCATCCTCATGTGCCTTCAAGAACACTTTCAAGAAGAAAGGTTTTAAGTTAGGCATGCAAATGATTCATTGGGTTTTTTTCATGAAAATCAGAAAAGAAGAAGAATTGGAGAGCGGTACAATAGTGAGCCCAGAAAATCGATTTAGCTACTCATGGAAACAAGAAACAATGCAAGTAATTAAAGTAAAACATACCGTAAAGTGAGTAAAAGAAAATGTAGCTCGACTCTTGTATTGATGTCACTTCAATCTTCAAGTTACAAGCACTCATTTCCTCTCTCTCACAAGTATTTGTACTGAATTACAAATTGCAAAAAAAAATACAACTTTTACACTATCTAACAAGAACCTAAATCTTAAAGAATAAATAAAAATTCTAATCCTAGTCTTCGCTCCATTTTCAGTACAAAACCCTAGCTTTTAAAGGCAAATCCTAAGAGGGAAGGGAGTGAGGAGATAAGGGGAGCAAACGCTCCCCTTATCTCCACCAACAAGCCGCGGATCCACGGCCTGGATGCATCCAGGTGGAGAGTCTGTTGGCGTGGCTTTGGGCTTCCTTTTGTCTTGTTGGATTTACTGTTGTAGCTCCAAGATTTGACGAAACGATCTTTGATTTGTTAGCTTCAACCGCTCGATTTGGGAGGATTCATTTCAACCGATTTTCAACCTCTCTGATATGCCAAGATTTGCCATGATTCCCTGATTTTGAATTTATTCTGAATTAAGTGGGCTTTTGGGCTCGTTTCTCTGGCCTATCCTTTAGCAATGGGCTTGCATTTTATAAAGAACAATAGAACTTATTAATATGATTTATTTAGATATCAAGCATGGAATGTGACAATATGTATGCAATATATGTGACCGATCACACCCCCACACTTATCTTTTGCTCGCCCTCGAGCAAAATATGAAAACTAATCTTAATCAATTATTAGACCACTTTCGCAGGTCACTCGATTGAACTGAGCATGTGCAACAAGCCGTTAAACCTCTAGGTTACCCCTAGAGGACGAGTTTTGTCTCGTGAGGATTTTCAGTGGATTGCACCCACAAAATTCATAAAGAAAGAGAAAAAGTTAGTATTTTTGAAAAGCATTTTGAAAAGAGAAAATATTTGAAGTATATTTGTAAGAGTTTAAGTAATCTATAAGTTATAGGAATATCAAAATTTTCATTCCTAAACTTAGTCTCCATTCAAAACATGTCATCAATCAAAGTAAGGAGTCAAATTGTCTTTCTCATCTAGTCTATTACTTTACCCTGAGTCATATGCACCATCGTGACTGTGAAGTTTGACTAAGGGTTCTTTAACATTAACTCCTATGCCTTATTTATATTTATTTTTGTGGAATTTATTCTTCAATTTCATTAGGCTTTCTAATCTGCCCATGTAACGAGCCTTTAGTCGGTGACACCCAAACCGGACAGTTTTAGGGCACCAGGTGAGAAAACACCCCTAAGAACTTAAAACACTCGAGCAGATAAGGCCACGAAACCAAGGTTTTTATTTATAAAATGTATCCCTTTTAGGCGTGAATACTTATGTTTCATGAGGCACAAATACCCAGCTTAATCAGAGGATTTATATATATATTTTTTTCAAACTTATCTAATTATCTTTTGCATAAACACCAAGGCTTGCTTAGGCCAAAGCACCTAGCTAATCAATAATTAGATTTGTTTATTATTTTTTCTCTTTTTTTTCATACATATATACTTTTTTTTTATAAGGCATACGAGTCTTTGTTTTTAAACCCTAAGTGTGTAAGTGTATTTAGTGTGCATATTTCATCAAGGTAAATATCAAGACTAAATTACTTTCACAAATTTTCTTCCTAACCCTAAAAATCAAACAAGTCATCTTATTTTGACCAAGTATAAGAAATCCTAATTATGATTTTCCTATTTCTTAAAATTGACTTAATTTCTTGCAAAAATATATCAAAATATTGTTCTTACCGTTCAAAAAGTTTTTTTTAATATATATATACAATTTTTTTTTATATTAGTCATGTTAGAGCCCTCCCCCACACTTATCTCATGCATTGTCCCCAATGTATGAAAGAAATGTATACATGCATGAAATGAAATGTAAAAGAGGTGCATATATTATATATGAATATGTACAACATCAAGTCTCTTCCACACCTAGATCTTTTTTGGTCTTATCCCTCTAGCTCTCTTCCCGTCATTCCAATGGGTCCTCTTTATAGGGCATAGTGGAGAGGCCAATTTTTCTGTCATTTTAACTCTCTTCCTCCCCAGTCTCAACTTCTTTAAGTTTTCCTTCCTCATATTTCTACATTCATTATTCAAAAATTGATTACCACCACACTTCTTAGTTGGAACTTCCTCACTATGAATGCCTAGGAATTCTAACTCAGTTCCATATATCTCCTCAAAACTTAGGTCAACACTTTTAACCAAAAGATCCCTAGTTGGTTCATCCAAACACATGAGTTCTTCTTCGAAGGTTTTCAAAGAGTATGTCAATCGGAGGTTCTTGAACTATATTCTCATGTGATACATTATTGGTTGGCTCATCGAAAGTGAAGACATTCAAATCAAATTTTCCCTTTTAAAGGGTACTTTAATATTAGAATCTCCGACATATGCCTTCTCATCAAGATAATCGCATTCATTCTTAAATAATTCATTAAGAAACAGCGACTCATCTTCTATATCTTCACTCTCTTCATCACAATTATTTTCAATAAAGTTTACGTCAAATGTTTGATCTCTTATCTTACGAGGTTATTTTTCTAGGTTGAAGACATTGACTTCTCTAGTCATATCCCCAAAAGTTAACCTCATGGACCCATTCCTACAATTGATGATGGCATTGGCAGTAGCAAGGAATGGTCGCCCTAGGATAACAAGAGTTTGAACCCTATGATTGGAGTTAGACACAGGTTGTGTCTCTAGAACTATGAAATCAACAGGGTAAAAAACTCCCCAACCCGGATAAGGACATCATTAATCTCCCTTTTAGAACTTTCACTGAACGGTCAGCCAGTTAGATAGTGACTCGAGTTGGACTAAGATCGCCTAACCCGAGTTGTTGATAAACTGAGAATGGAAGCAAGTTGATACTTGCCCCCAAGTCAAGAAGTGCACGATTAATCTCGGCTTGTCCTATTGTGTAGGCAATGGTTGGACTACCTGAATCCTTGTACTTAACAGGGATCAGACCCGATAGTAGCTCACTAATGTTAGTAGCTAAGAAGACCTTTTTAGGTACATTAGTCTTTCTTTTCTGGTGCATATGTCCTTAAGAAACTTAGCATAAGATGAGACTTGTTGGATGGCATCAAGAAGTGGCACATTTATCTTTACTTGATTAAAGATCTCAATTATCTTATCCATGTGTGAATTTTGCTTGTTTTTCAGCCTATTAGGAAATGATGCTATAGGCTGGTGCACATGACTGGTTGACTTATCTTTTTCAGATTCATCAAATTTAGGAGGAGTGGGATTAGATGAGGTGGATGCTGAAGTGTGATTGTGCTGACTAGGATTAGGTGGTGTTGACACTTGGTTATCAACTTTCTTTTCCGACCTCAATGTATGAACAACATTACATTGATTCAGTGATTGATCCTCAACCAAATGAGCTTGTTGTGAATTTCTAGGATTCATAATTGGTTGACTGGGCAAGGTACCCTTTTGCCTCTCATGTTGTGGGTTGGCTAACTGGCTCATTTGACCCTCTAGCCTCTGTATTGTTTGCATGAGGGAATCTTGGTTCTTCATGTACCTTTCCATGTTTCTTTCAAAATCAATCATTCTCCTTTCGAGTTGAGGATTCTGGAAGGAAGATGGTGGAGCTTGGTTGGAAAAATTTTGTTGATAATTTGAAAAATTGTTAGGAGAATTGTGAGGGTGATTGGAAAAGTTGGGCTGATGATTGGAAGAATTATTGGAATGATGAAATGGCTTGCATTGTTTGACCGTGGGTGGTCATTATTTTGTTGGCTCCATGAGAAATTTGTGTGATTTCTCCTACCAAGATTGTACGTTGGAGCGTAAGAATCATTGTTCGGCCTTGAAAAGGCCGCATTCATCGGTTCAAAAAAGTGTTGGTGAGCTTGAAATACAGGACACTCCTCAAACACATGATTCATGGCCTGACAGTAAGTACAACCCGGAGTTGGAAATTGGTTTGGGCTGACTTGATTGACTGAACTTGGTTCCTTAGTTTCTAAAACTTTCAGTCTTCTCGCTAGGTTAGCTAACTTAGCCTCGTTAGCTATGGATGATTCAATCGAATGGAGACCTCCTTTTGAAAAGATAGAGTTTAGATTTCTAGAGCTTTCACTAGTAGGTTCCCATTGGATGATTTTTTCAGCTAGATTCTTATATAAATCCCATCCTTCATGCTCATCCTTCTGCAAGAATCCCCCTTGGCACATGCTTTCTAAGAGGGTTTTGGTCGAGTAGTCTAAACCGTCATAAAGAATTTGGCATTGTTGCCATTTCTCTATTCCATGATGAGGACATTAGACAAGGAGGTCTTTGAAGCATTTAAAGTACCTCCAAAACGGTTCACTAGGTTCTTGCTTCAACTGCATGATGTTTTTTCCTAACAAGGGCGGTCTTGTGGATTGGATAGAATTTCTTCAAGAAGACCTTGATGAAACCATCCCAGGATGTGATAGAGCCGACGACCAAGCTGTAGAGCCATTTCTTGGCTAAGTCCTTAAGAGCAAATGGGACAAATCTCAACCTAATAGCATCATCTGCAAGGTGTGTGATTTTCATCATTAAGTATACTTCTTCAAATTCTGTTATGAAGAAATAAGCATCTTCGGACTCTAAGTCGTGGAATCTAGGGAGTGTATTGATGAACTGTGGCTTAAGCTCAAAGTTGAGTTCACCAACCGATGGAAGTTGGATGCAGGATGGAAGTGATGTTCTAATGGGATAGAACCTATCCTGCAAAGATGTCGGTTGATCCATAACCGAATCTGATCTTGTTTCGAACTTGGGTGGTGATGTGTTTCTAGTTAACCTAGATGCATTAGGGTCTCTTGACCACACTTGCATACACAAACACAATCACAAACAAATTCACCAATAGTCAAGAAGAGAAAACAACCAAGCCTAGTTTAAGGTAACCTTGACCTAGACAACTCCTAACTGGTTGATTGTCCACTGGAGGTATAATGCAAACTTTGACCACAAGCTAATCAGCCAGGTCAGGGCAAGATTGGTGGGAGGTTATCCGTCAAAGACGTTCCTTAATTAAGTAACCACCAACCTTCGGGCTTTCGACCCTTAATCCCTTTCCTAGACATTGGCAGGAGTCAAATTCCAGCACCTTTCCCCTTAGGATAATCTCCTAATGAGTTCGAGATGTCCCTAAGGCCAAAGTCTATCAGATTTTACTTAGGCTTAGGTTGTGCGTGCTTGGAGATGGTTTGTGGGTTAAGGAAGGGTAATGACTTCCCCACCTTATCTTGACTTGGATTTTGCCCTTAGAATTGATTTGTGCAAAGTGTGTAAGATATAGAAAAGTAGCATTCAAAAGCAAATATCACCCAAGAATGTTTTCTAAACTATATGCTATGCATACATACCTTGTCTCCAGCTATCTTTACAGTAATTGTAAAATAAACGTAATTAGACAAATGCCTAGAATGCAAGTCTAAACGTTTTTTAAGCAATTAACAATCACTCAAATTACTGTTGTATTAAAACAGGGATGGTGGATAGCAGATATAGCAAGAATATAACGTACAAAAACTTAATTTTTTGCGAGCAATATGTCCTGCAAAAAAAAGAGTTTTAGTAGTCCAATGAATTTTCAACTTTTGTAACGCAATTTCTTGAAATTCTGTTTCCTACTTTCGAGAGTAGGGGCACAGAATTTGCAAGTCTTCTCTTGCAAAGCTTGAATGCTAGATCTGAATCTTCAAGTCCCTGAAACAACACATCAAACTTGTTAAAAAATAAATACACTGTTCCCTCCCCGGCAATGACGCCAAAATTGATTGTAAAAATCAAAGAACAATCAAAGAGTTAAGAAATTACCATGTAGCTTGTGGCTAACGGGTTGTGTCGACGAGGAGGAATGCGATGAAAGCTTTTCGGTGTTTCGTTTAATAACAAAGAATTGTGCTCGTTTTTTAATTGAAAAGAGAATGGAATGAAGGAGATGATTAAAAGAGAAATTGCAACTTTGGAGAAGGCTTTGGAAAAGGTGAATTTTGTATAAAGTTTAAAAAGTGATTTGTTATTTTTTTAATGAAGAAGAAAATCTGGGCTCACTATCTCACTACTCAATCGTTTATTCTTCTATTAAATCCTTAGTGCCTCAACTTGATCATAGGCAAAACTTAAGGTTGACTTTAGAAAGTTTGAAGTAAAGCATATAAGATGGTTGGAAAAGTTAACTCTTTTCTTTAAGAAACCGTTTTGAATCGAATGTTGAATCATCAAGCGCGAAGAAGCAAGTATAGAATAAAAACAATTCAAGAAACGTTCTTAAAAGAAGTAGGAGTTTAAAGATCCAAACCCATCCTCATGTGCCTTCAAGAACACTTTCAAGAAAAAAGGCTTTAAATTAGGCATGCAAATGATTCCTTGGGCCTTTTTCATGAAAATCAGAAAAGAAGAAGAATTGGAGAGAGGTACAATAGTGAGCCTAGAAAATCGATTTAGCTACTCATGGAAACAAGAAACAATGCAAGTAATTAAAGTAAAACATACCGTAAAGTGAGTAGAAGAAAATGTAGCTCGACTCTTGTATTGATGTCACTTCAATCTTCAAGTTACAAGCACTCAATTCCTCTCTCTCACAAGTATTTGTATTGAACTACAAATTGTAATACAAAATACAACTTTTATACTATCTAACAAAGAGCCTAAATCCTTAAAGAATAAACAAAAATTCTAATTCTAGTCTTCGCTTCATTTCAGTACAAAACCTAGCTTTTATAGGCAAATCCTCAGAGGGAAGGGAGTAAGGAGATAAGGGGAGCAAACGCTCCCCTTATTTCCACCAACAAGCCGCGGATCGCGGCTTGGGCCGCAGATTCGCGGCCCACATCCAGGTGGAGAGTCTGTTGGCGTGGCTTTGGGCTTCCTTCTGTCTTGTTGGATTTACTGTTGCAGCTCCCAGATTTGATGAAACGATCTTTGATTTGTTGGCTTCAACCGCTCGATCTGGGAGGATTCATTTCAACCGGTTTTCAACCTCTCTAATATGCCAAGATTTGCCCTGATTCCCTGATTTCGAATTTATTCTGAATTAAGTGGGCTTTTGGGCTCGTTTCTCTGGCCTATCCTTTAGCAATGGGCCTGCATTTTATAAAGAACAATAGGACTTATTAATATGATTTATTTAGATATCAAGCATGAAAATGTGATAATATGTATGCAATATATGTGACCGATCAGTCATCTTCAGCAGCAGCAGTAGCCCCTATAAATGACAATCAAACTGGAGCTCATACAAGTGCTAGACTAAGTTTTTAAGGCACTCATGACGATCTTTCCTAGAGGCTTCAAGTAGTTCAATAGTACACTCACGAAGATCGGAATCCAGATAAGATCAAGCTCGGGACAATCTCAGATTGCCAATTCAACCATGGGGAGCCCGAATCAACGTGAAGTCCAAAGTATTCTGAAATTCGTCCCAGTCAACCGCGAAGTTTCAAAAACTTTGGAGGGGTTCTGTAGGCTGTCTAAAAATCATTAAAGACAAGTCCTCAGACGCGGACCTCACTTCAACGCAAAGATCGCGTCTCAACTAAAACGCGAACTTCGCATCTAAGAGTAAACACGGACTTCAAATGTAGGTCTGAGCAACTCTGCGTCTCAAGTTTAACGCGTGTCTGTGAGCTTCACGTTTCGACTTCAATGCAGCCATGAGAATCCTATGTACGCCGCGTCTACACAACAGAGCGAGATCCACGTCCAATGTGAGACCCGCGTTCTTGTTGTAATTGACCCCATTACTTAGTCAATTAACTCCCCATATAATGTAAGAGTTAATCCCCATTATGGAGGGATTCTAGGGGACAATTATACCCCTAAGATCCCTTATAAATAGCCTCGCGAGCTATGAAGAAGGGGGATTTTTCCTAGGCACTGGGCTGATAATTTTGAAGCTAAAGGCTTCTTCCTTTCAACCTTAAAGGTTCAGAGAGAGAAATTAGAGAACTCTAAACACTTATTGTGTTAAAACAGAATTCTTTTATGCTTGCTTTTCTAAGAGCACCCCAAAGCAGATCTCAAAGAGAAACTTATCGTTCAGCCGGTCAACGGAGAACAAGAATCACCTTCTATCATCACATCAAGAACCCAGTATTAAACAAAAAGGGGATTCAGTTATTCTCCTCCCTTTTATAATCGAAAATTGACCTGTTGTAACTTTCTTTTCATATCAAAGAAATTTTTACACGCCTCAATTTTTTCCGATCGAACAAAGACTCTTTAGGACAAGATTGAAATCTAGTACACAAATAAATACTAAACATAATGTCTGACATACTAGCCGTCAAGTAATGCAAGCTACCAATCATGCTACGATAGAGTCTAATATTAACAATTTTTCATTGTTTATCCTTTTCAAGCTTAGTTGTGGCAGCCATGAGAGTCTTACTAATCTTCGTTCTTGTAATCCAAATTTTTTGATAAGCTCTCTTGTATATTTGGCTTGATTGACGAATATCTCATCACTCTTTTGCTTGATTTGGAGTTTAAAGAAATAGTTGAGCTCTCCCATCATGCTCATTTTGAACTCTTTTTTCATGCATGATTCAAAATCCTTAAAAAGCTTTTCATTAATAAATCTAAAAATGATATCATCAACATATATTTGTAGTATCAAGATATCATTATCTATATGCTTTGTAAATAAAGTAGTGTCAACTTTGCCTTTAATAGAACCATTTTTAATAAGAAAACAACTAAATCTTTCATACCAAGCTCTTGGAGCTTGTTTTAAATTATATAAAGCCTTTTCAAGTTTGAAATAAAATACGAATGTGTAGGATCAATAAACCTGGGGGGTTGTTCAACATACACCTTCAATGAAACCATTCAAAAATGCACTTTTAATATCCATTTGAAAATCGTAAAATTCTTAAAAGAAGCAAAGACGAGTGTCATCTTATGGCTTCAAGTTGTGCTACGAGTACAAAGGTTTTCTCAAAATTGATACCTTCAATTTGGGTGTAACCTTGGGCCACTAACCTAGCTCTATTCCAAATAATATTTCCTGACTCATCCAACTTATTCTTAAAGATCCATTTAGTACTAATAGTTGGTTTATTATGGGGCTTAGGAACAAGATGCCACAATTGGTTGCGCTCAAATTGATTGAGCTTTTCTTACATTGCAAGCAAAAATATGGTCGCCCTCAGCTTCGAGAATGTTCTTAGGATCAATATGAGATATGAATGCAACATGCCCATAAATATCATAAAGTTTGGAGCGAGTAGTTACTCCTTTAGATATATTACCTAAGATTAGTATTAGTATCTAAAATTGCATATTTCATACATCTTCATATTTATTCAATATTAAATTTTGTTAATAATACCTCTCTTGTTTGTTCCTAGGTCCATGATATGAAATGAAGAAGAAGATCAAAACTCCCATTTATTTGGTGATTTTTAGATTCTAATATAGCCATTGACTTTGTGGAGCTGATCTGTCAATCAGGGAGCAGAAAATTAGGAACCAGCAGAGGAAACCAACAGGGGGACAGACTAGGAAACTACGCAAGGCGGCGCCGCGTACGCGACGCCAGTACGACCACGAAAATGTAGCCGTACCATGGAGCCGCGCGTCGAGATTTGACGCGCGGTCCTGTGATGCCTCTCTAGTTCCCTCTTTTGCCTATAAATACCCTGGATGTTCAGAACAGAGGGGGAGAGTTTTTGGTGTAGTTTTCTTCTCTTTAGGGTAGTTTTAGTTGTTCTTCTTCTTTTCTTTTGTTTTTCATTTCTTTTGTAGATCATGTAATAGGGAAGAGAGTGATACATATGATGAAGTTGGGGTTCTTATAATGGAGGGTGACACACTTGAAAGGTTCTCTCTTTATCTCGACTTGTTTTCTTTTCTCTAACTCTTTACATGTTTAGCTAATTTTTTTCTCATGGAAACTAACCACTAACTATGCTAACTCCTTACTTGATAATCCACATGAATCTAATAACCTCTACTTGGCCTTGCTCTTGCAAGAGCCATTGATGGCTCATGATGATGGATTCTAACAATCTAACATCTAACTCTCTAACAAGTTACTTTATTCCATGCTTGCTCTAGTTAGTTTTGATGGTTTAAGTGTAGCTTTCTCTTGTTTGTTGAGTTTGGATGTGAAAGTGATCTTATGAGTCATGTTTTGTAAAGCTCTTGAACCAAGGACTAGTGATGGCGAAGGATACATGTGAGGCAACTATCACTAAGAGGTTAACATATTGATGGAGCCATTGGTGTTAGTAGCTATGTGCTTTCCTTTTTTTTATTTTGTTTTAGAAATAATACAAAATCACAAAAACATTCTTTTCAATATTTCTATTTTTGTTTTCACCGTACACTTCACTTTTCATTCATTCTTTTCTTTTCTTTTGATTCTTTGGAAAAGAACCGTTAACACACACGTGAACATTCCGGTAAAGCTTCTATCGCTTCCCGTCCTTGTGAATTTGACCCGTCTAGCCTCTATGTTATAACAGAAGTATTGAGGAAGCCAAAGCACACACACTTTAACTTTTGATTTCAAAATGACACTTTTTGTGCGCGGTTTCCCCCGATCAAATTTTGGCGTCGTTGCTGGGGATGGGAACGGTTTGATCTCACATTTTTATTAACTTTTCTTCTTTATTTTTGGTGGGCATGTCAAATTTTTAGCATTCAGAAATTCACACTTGCTTTTGTATGGTTGGGTAAATTCTTGTATATTACTATATTCTGTTGCTAGTTTCTATTTATAGTATCTATACAGTGCAATAATTTAAAAACTAAAATACGGTAATTGAATATTTTAAAATGGTTTAGATATTTGCATCTAGGTACGTGTCAATTTTCATTCCATTATACTATATTTTATTCTTTCGTTGTTGTGATCTGAACTGAGGTGTACATATTGCATATAGTTAGGACAAATACATCGGTGATTCACTCGCTTTGTGTGTTCATTCTTATTTATATTGCACATTTGCATGAATTGAAATTAAGGGCAAAATCCAATATAAGATAAGGTGGGGAAGTCATTACCATCCCTTAGCTCAAAAATCACCTCCCAACTCACACAACCCAAGCCTAAATAAAACTTGCTAGCCGTTGGTCCCTAGGGACATCTTGACTCATTTAGGAGATTGACCTAAGGAGAAAGTTTTTAGAGTTTTTACTCTTGTCAAATCCGTGTTCAAGGTTAGGGATTGAGAGGCAAAATCTCAAAAAATAGTGGTTTGGCATAATTATGCTCGTTGCTCCGGCGCGGATATCTGCCACTAGTCTTGTCCCTACCTAACCGATTAACTTGTGGTTAGATTTCTACAATATACCCCCCGTAAACAGTCTAACCAGTTAGGAGTCATTTAGGTCTAAGTCAACCCTAGAATAGACTTTTTTTTCTTTTTCTTTTTCTTTCTTTCTTTATTTGTTTTTTTTTTTGTTTTTCTTTTTTGTAAATTGTGATATGGATTTCAATAACAACAATTTTTTCAATCCTAATATGAATTCATATTTCACCTCGATCTCATTTGACTCGGATAATTTTAACCCGGTTATGTACAACATGAACCAATTACATAGGCCAGATTGGACTTATCCGACTCAATATGACTCATACCCCCAATCCTATGATCATAATTTTTAAAATAATTTCTACTTTTCACAGAGTCAGTGGGGATTCACCTCCCTGAGTTAAATTATTAATCACCTTGTCCACTATCTTCTTTCTCACATTCTGCTTCACAGACTCCTTTCCCTAAATCACTAATTAAAGAAAAATCAGAGTTACAAAAGAGTATGGAACCCATATTAGAGGCCTAAAGATAATTTGAAATCATGACGGCCTCATCATATTCACAAAATTTTCAAACCCCTTATAGTTCTTTTCCAGAACCACTAAAAGAAAAATCGTTGTTGGAAAAGACTATGGAATTCGTGCAGGAGCCAGAGCGACAAATTCACAACATGTTCGACTTCCAATATCCACTAAATTTTCAGGATTCAAACTCTCCTAACCCATCTCCCCAAGAAAAAATATCCGACTTGAAAACGAGTATAAAATGCCTGCAAGACATGATGTAAAATCATGAAAATTTTGCTTCCCAGTCTATCAATAGGTTTGAATCAAAATAGAGTCAACTGGCCAACTTCTATAGGAATGAGGAAACTCTTTCTTACCAATCATTGGCCAATTCTGATATCTTCAACTCTACTGATATGATCAAAGAATCATGTCATTTTAGAAATCAAGCTTCAGTTTCATCATACCAACCTGAACTTTACCAAAATCAAATCCTTGACATTTTGACAAGTTATCCATTTTCTGAAATTAAATTTGAAGATGATGTGAATCTGAGCTTCAGTTTAGCGATTCGAGTCTACTATTTAAATTAATATCAACTCCTGTATTGTTACCTAAACTAGGTAACATTCTGAGCAAGTTTTGATTTCCATAATTTCTGAACTTGAATCAATCTTTCACCCATTCACATTCCTTCTGTGGATAAAATCAAGATTCAATTTCATTACATCCATTTGAACTTGCCTAAAATTTTGAGAACCATCTTGACATTTTGGCAAGTTATCTTTTCTCGAAATTGAACTTGAGCAAGAATATGATCCTGATCCACAAGTTGGTAATTCTATTTCACTTTTTGATTTAATAATGACTCCGGTATCTTTACCAGATTCTTTTCATCTTCTAAAGTCAACATTGAATCCTGTACCAGTACATTGTGAAATAGAATCACCAATATTTTACGATCACATTCCGTTAATGGAGATAGTGTGCAAACATTAATTTTTTGGTTTGGACTTTATTTTTGAACCAATTTTGACTTTTACTTTTGAATCTCGACTTAACCTAAGTCACATTCTCGAGTCGGTATTTGTTCCTGTTCCATTTGAACCCAAATCAATCATCTTCCACAATCACACTTTATTGTTGGACAAAGATGTTGAATAAAATAACTCAGCAATTATTTTTGAAAAGTGAAAATTGGATGGGGATAATCTTTTAAATAAAACCATACACCTCATCATTTTTTTAATGGGTCATATTAGAGTGGTAACTGGTGGGTTCTTTCGAGATCCACAAAATTTGGATTGGGTCACATTTCGTGGATCAATTAGACCACCACCAGAACCACCACCATGAGGTAATTTTTCTTCTCTTTCCATTTATTTCATGCATATACACATTCACGATGCATTGAGGATAATGCATGAGATAATTGTGGGGGAAGATTTACTAACATAGTTTGTTTTATATTTTCTTTTTGTTACACTTCTTTTTAGAAAGTTTTTAGATTTTCTCTTCTGTATAGAAACCCATTTTTCTTTTTCTTTTCAAAAACCTTTTTGAAATAAGAGAAATAGTTTTAATTTATTTTTAAGAAAGTTAAAGAGGATCTTAAAAATTGAGAAGACCTAAAATTATGAATTCTTTAACCGAGTCAAAATAATAGATCTTATTTAAAATTTAGGATAAGAAAGTAAAATTGAAAAGATAATTTGATCTTGAATTTTTTGCCTTAGATATATGTACTTCATACTTACACTATTTTTTGGGATTGAAACAAAGACTGAAAATGTCATAAAAATAAAAAATAATAAAAATCATAAAAACCACTTATTGAAACTGGGTAATTATGTCTCAGGAAGCATGATTATTCACGCCTAAAATAGTGGACCAAAATAACACCTTTTAGTTTTGTGGCCTTGTTTACTCGAGTCCTTAAACTCGAGGGATGTTTTCTCATCTGGTTCCCTAAAATCATCTGGTTTGAAAGTAACCGGCTAAAGACTCACTACCCGGGTAAGCGAAAGAGCCTAGGAAAACAAAGAGAAGAAAAATAAAATTTTGATGGCATAAAGTTAGAGTCGATATCCTAAAAATCTTCATAGTTCACAAAGTGCATATTTTCTAGGAGTTTTTATGAAAGATATATAAATGGATTCAATTTTAAATTCTTACATTTAATTTATAATAAGATTATGCATTTAGACTTAGGTTAAGGAAGGATAATTTCTAGTTATCCTATGATCTTGGATCACTTAAATTTTTACAAAAAATTTCAACACTTTTCTCTATTTCAAAATGTGTTTTTCAAAATACTAACATTTGATTTTTTTTCTTTATGGATTTTGTGGGTGTAATTCGTTGAAAACTCTCAAGAGATAAATTCCTCCTCTAAGGAAAACTTAGAGGTTTAACGGCTTGTTGTACATGCTCAGTGCAATCGTGTAACCTGTGAAAGTGGTGTAATAATTTTCTTATTTTTTCTAATATACTCAGGGACGAGCAAAAAATAAGTATGCGGGTGTGATTAGTCTTAAAATTGCATATTTTATATCATATTTTCACTTTTATTCAATATTAAATTCTGTTAATAATACCTCTTTTGTTTGTTCCTAGGTCCATGGTGTGAAATGAAGAAGAAGATCAAAAATCCTATTTATTTGGTGATTTTTTGATTCTAATATAGTCATTGACTTTGGAGAACTGATTTGTCAAATCTAAAAGCAGAAAATCAGGAACCAGCAAGGGATATGCCAGGAAACTGCGCCTAGCGGCGCCACGTGCGGCGCCTCATTTTCGCGACCGTATTGTGGAGCCACATGTCGAGATTTGACGCGCGGCCCCATGATGTCTCCCGGTGCCTCCCTTTGCCTATAAATACCCCAGGTTTTTCAGAACAGAGGGGGAGAGTTTTTGGTGTAGTTTTCTTCTCTTTAGGGTAGTTTTAGTTGTTCTTCATCTTTTCTTTTATTTATCATTTCTTTTGTAGATCATATAATAGGGAAGAGAGTGATAACTATGATGAAAGTTAGGTTTCTTGTAATGGAGGGTGACACTCTATGAAAGGTTCTCTTTTATCTCTACTTGGTTTCTTCTCTCTAACTCTTTACATGTTTAACTAATTTTCTTCTCATGGCAACTAACCACTAACTATGCTAACTCCTTACTTAATAATCCACATGAATCTAATGGCCTTTACTTGGCCTTGCTCTTGTAAGAGCCATTGATGGCTCATGATGATGGATTATAACACTTTAACATCTAACTCTCTAACAAGTTATCATTACTTTATTTCATTCTTGCTCTAACTAGTTTTGATGGTTTAGGTGCAGCTTGCTCTTGTTTGTTGAGTTTGGATGTGGAAGTGATCTTATGAGTCATGCTTTGTAAAGCTCTTGAACCAAGGACTAGTGATGGCGAAGGATACATGGAGGCAACTATCACTAAGAGGTTAGCATATTGGTAGAGCCATTAGTAATTAGTAGCCATGAGTTTTTTTCTTTTTACTTTGTTTTAGAAATAATACAAAAATCACAAATACATTCTTTTCAATATTTTTAATCTTTGTTTTCACCGTTTACTTCTCTTTTCATTCTTTCTTTTCTGTTCTTTTGATTCTTTGAAATATAGAAGAACTGTTAACACACACGTGAACATACCGGTAAAACTTCTATCGCTTTTCGTCCCTGTAGATTCGACCCATTTAGCCTCTATGCTATAACGAAAATATCGAGGAAGCTAAAGCATACACACTTTAGCTTTTGATTTTAAAATGACACTTTTTTGTGCGCGGTTCCCCCGATCAATGAGGTCTTTGGGATGATTTGTAGCATATCTCCAGTCCTTAGATAGTGGTTGAGTTGGTTCTACTTTCATTTCTTGAACTTCACCATGTTCATCATCCTTTGGCTTGTCATCTTTCTTGCAATGGTAAGTCCTTCAAAAAGATATTCTCCATGTCTTTACCTAAGGAGTCAATCTCTATAACATTCTTCACAAGAGCATTAGATTTCTCAAATTTAACATGCATAGACTCTTCAATAGTCAAAGTTGACCTATTGAAGACTCTATAAGCCTTACTAATATTTGAATACCCAAAAAATATAGCTTCATAAGACTTGACATCAAATTTACCTAGATTTTCTTTGGTGTTCAAAACAAAATATTTACAACAAAAAACTCTAAAATATGACACATTTGGTTTTCTCAAATAGTAAATCTAAAAAAGTGTTTTAAAAGTATTTTTGCAAAAGTAAACTCTATTTGATATGTAACATGAGGTGTCTACGACCTCGGCCCATAGATATTGAGGAAGTCTATGTTCACTTATCATAGTCCTAGTCATCTCTTAGAGACTGTGATTCTTCCTTTCGATAACTCCATTTTGTTGTGGAGTTCTAGTACAAGATAGTTCATGTTTAATTTTATTTTCTTCACAATAAGTTATAAATGAATGGTTGATAAACTCACGACCTATATCACTCATAATGCGTAAAATCAGAAAATCTTTTTCTTTTTCAGCTCTTTTTCTAAAAACATTGAAACACAAAAAACCTTCATCTTTATGTTCTAAAAGAAAACCCATGTAAACCTTGAAAATCATCCATTAAAATAAAAACAAAGCAGTTACCTCTAAGACTTTTGGTTTTAGCTAGACCAAATAAATCTATGTAGATTAACTCTAAAGGTCAAGATGTCTGATATCCTTGATTGTTTTGAAAGAGAATTTGGTTTGTTTTTCAAGTTGGCATGCATCACAAATGCGTTATTTTTCAAATTTTAAATTAGAAAAACCCTTCATCGATTTCTTAGAATTAATTTAGGATAGATGATTAAACGAAATATAGCCTAGTCTCCTATACCATAACTAAGAATCTTCATTAAAAGCATTCAAATAAGTGACACTGCATTCTAAATTAATCATGTCAATCATATAAATATTGTTTTCATGAAATAAAAAAGAACACAAGTATTTGTTTTCTTGTCTAAAACATCACAAGTATAGTCATAAAAAATACTCTTAAGCCTTTGTCACATAATTGACTAATGCTTAATAGATTATATTTAAGTCCATCTACCAAAACAATATCTTCAATCAAAGAGATAAACCAATCTTGATATTATCTATACCAATGATACCTTTGAATCATCTCCAAAGGTGACGGTGACACCTTCATGATACCTTGATAGAGTTGTAAAGTTGTTAATATTCCAAGTCATGTGCCTTGAGCAACCACTATCAAGGTACCGCTGCTCGCTACGTCTTGAGCTTTGGTGCAATACGTATATCATGTAAAGTAGAAGTTGATTTTGGTACCCAAACTTTTTTGGGTCAAAGAATGTTAGCTTTTAAAACCCATACATGACTACTGGATGCATTTAATTTATCATAATAAAAATTAGCCAAATGACCTTTGCGGTCAAAATAAGTGCATGTATACACTTTGGCTTATAAAAATGCATGATGTGTGTGAGCAGGATGAGCATGTGCATGAGTGGTATGGTGAGCATGATTGTGAGAGTGTGAAACATGATGAGTGTGTGGTTTTTTTTTTTTTTTTGTTTGTCTCTTTGAAAACATGGCTTCTAATCTAACTTTGTTAAATTGACACTTTTCAAACATTACTCAAAGTGTTGATTTTATTTTTCAAAGTGAAAATCTCATTTTCATCAATGATAAAAATTTTAGCTTTGCATGAGTTTTATGTGCATCAAAATCTTTTTATGTCTTTTGAAGTGTAAAAGATAAAAGTTCTTTTTTTTTTGAAAATAGCAACTAGTTGATTTTGAAGAAGTTCATTTTTCTTTTTTATTTTTAAATTCTTCTTTTTAAGAGAATCATAGTTGTTGGAAAGTTCTTCAAAGTTTCATCAATTCATCCGTAGATAACTCACATTAATCAAGTGAAGATTCGAATATTACCTTGAGTGTGTCCTTATTTGCCATGAAACATACATCAGCCGTACCACCTCTTCTTCAGAGTCGCTCTTTGAATCCATGTTGCCTTCAAGGTGTTTTTTTTGTAAGGCTTCTTGAAGGTCATAGGTTTGTCTGTGGTCTCCACGCAATCAACAATGATATGTCCAGTTTTCCTACAATTGTAGCAAACAATCTTCTATCCGTCTTCTCTTATCATCTTTTTCGGTTATTGAACTTAGTCTTGTTGTCCATCCTTCTTACATTCTTCATAAGGAGGGACAAATCCTCATCATCTTCTTCTTGCTCATCATCTTCATCATCAGAGATGGTAAGAGTGGATTTGAAAGTAAGGGTCTTTTTCTTTTGTGGTCCCTTCTCCTCTCTAACCTTCTTTCTACAGAGAAATAAAAAAACCTTAAAAAGGAATTGATTAATAATAAAGGAGAAACAATACATATATATAATAAAAATGATTGGTATGGGTCTATTGGGTAGACCCCCAATAGCTCAATAACCAATAGCCAAATAACTATTCTAACACTCCCCCTCAAGCTAGAGCATAAATATTAACCATGCCCAGCTTGCTACACTAGGTAGAAAATACCTTTGAAAAAGCTGTTTTGGTAAGTAGATCTGTCAACTACTTTAAAGATGAAGTAAACGGAAGAGAAACCACCTTTTTGATCCATGCATTTCTAACCAGATGACAGTCAACATCTATATACGTCCTCTCATGAAACTCCTGATTTTGTGCGATATAGATAGCAGACTGATTATCACAAAACATTGGCATAGGTCTAAGATGATGAAAATCAAACTCCAATAACAGATTCTTCAGCCATGTCATTTCAGAAGTAGTATATACCATGACTATATACTCAGCCTTTGCACTAGATCTAGAACCAACATCTTGTTTCTTGCTCCTCCATGTCACCAGATTTTCTCCAACGAATGTGCAATAGCCAGTAATGAACTTTCTATCTCCTTTATCACCAGCATATCCTGAGTCAAAATAGCAAAAATATGAACATGTCCATGTTTTTTGTACAACAAACCTTTTTCAGAAGAGCTTTTGATATAGGTAAGAATTCTTAGAGCAACTGTCCAGTGAACCTCTCTAGGCTAATGTATAAACCTACTCAGTTCTCCAACTATAAAGGTTATATCAGGCCTAGTAACTGTCAAGTAGATCAACTTCCCAATCAATCCCCTTTACTATCCAGGGTCATCAAGTAGATAACTATTATCACACCATAAATCCACATTTGCTTCCATTGGAGTGCTAGCAGGTTGCACCCCAACATGTCAGTTTCCTCAAGGAGATTAAGTGTATACTTTCTCTGAGATACAAGTAAAACATACTTTTGATAAGCAACTTCAATCTCAAGAAAATACCTTGGCTTCCCCATATCCTTTGTCACAAAATATTTTTGAGATACTCCTTTGTTTCTGCTAAGGCAACAGAGTCACTTTCAGTTAACAAAATATTATCAACATACACAGCCAGTATCATTAAGCCAAACTTAATACGATGAACAAACATTGAGTGGTCTGAATGACAACGAACAAATCCAATAGTAGAGATAACCATGCAGAACTTCTCAAACCATTCCTTTGGACTCTGTTTGAGTCCATAGACCGCCTTCCTAAGTCTACAGACAATGTTCTCCCCCTGAGCCAATAAACCCTGGAGGTTGCTCCATATAAACTTGCTCCTTCAAGTCCCCATAAAGAAAGACATTCTTGACATCTAGTTGAAATAAGGGCTACTCCATATTAACAGCAACAAAAAATATTCTTTCGAATGGAGTTCTACCGAGCAACTTGTGAAAAAGTCTCAAAGTAGTCCACGCCATAGGTCTGAGTATATCCTTTGGCAATAAACTTGGCTTATACCTATCCAATGAACCATCAGGGCGATACTTTAAGATATAGACCGATCGATAACCCACAACAACACCTTTGGGTGCAGAGACCAACTCCCAAGTTCCTCGAGAAATAAGAGTATTCATCTCCTCATCCATAACCTGCTTCCAGGCAGGTATAAATATAGCCTCCTTATATGACCTAGATAAAGATACATAGGACAAAGACATGGCAAACTGGCAAAAAGAGAGAGTAAGACGAACATATGAAACAAAATGAGAGATAGGATGATCAGTACAAGACCGTTTACCTTTGCGAAGGGTAATAGGAACATCAAAATCAAAGGAAGGTACTGACCGCTAAGGAGGTGAATCTGCCACTGGAGAGGAGACGATGAACCAGTTCAGAGGCAGGAACTTTTTGTCGATGAGTGTATACCTGTCTGAAATCTTTTTCCCAAGGTGGCTTTGCTGCAGGTGGCGCTGTTGTGTCTTTTAATGACACTGACGAAGAGACAACATGGACAACAACAGGTGCAGGCAAAAGAACAGATGGTGAAAGAAAAATAGACTCTGATGCAGTAACTGGACCTTGTGAAGAAAAGTAAGAAACTGATTTAAAAATATGACATCAGCTGACACAAAATACTTTCTGATTGATAGGCTATAGCCCCTGTATCCTTTTTGAGTTTGAGAGTACCCAACAAAGACACATTTTATAGACCTAGGAGATAATTTATCTAGACCTGAAGACAAATCCTGAACAAAACATGTACAACAAAAAACACACGAAAAAACTGAGAAGATACTTTAGTCAGGATATAGACATAAAAAAGAATTTTATCATGAAGAACTGAGGAGGACATCCTATTAATCAAATGATATGCGCTTAACACAATATCAACCCACAAATACTTCAGAGCATGCATATGAATCATCATGGTTCAAGCAACATCTAGAATGTGTATGTATTTGCGTTTCGCAACACCATTCTGTTGGGACGTATGAGAGCATGAGGTTTGATGAATAATCCCATTCTTAGAACAAAAAAGAGACACATCATTTTTCATATATTCTAAGACATTGTCAGTACGAAGCACATAGATAGAGGAAGAAAATTGAGCTTTTATTTTATTATGAAAAATTTTGATGACACCAGAAACTTCAGACCTCTCTTTTAGCAAATATAGCCAAGTCATATGAGAGAAATCATCAACAAACATGAGAAAATATCTAAAACTTTTGCGTGAAGGAACACGACTAGGACCCCAGATATCAGAATGAACTAACTCAAATGCAGAACTACTACAGTTATTGACTCAATTCAAAAAGAGACACGATGATGCTTACCCATCTCACAAGATGCACAACCAAGTGTAGAGAAAGAAGACTCAACAAGAATTACCAACCAAAGCTTCTGCAATGAGGGATGACCCCAATTCCAGTGCCAGAGTAGAATAGGATCAGGCTGACCTGCAACTAAGCCAATAGGGGACACTCTGTTATCCAAATAGTACGTGCCTCCTCTCTTATTACTTAAACAATTCCTCTTCCCAGTTGTTAGGTCTTGACAGACACAGTAAGAAGGAAAAATGTTACATTGCAGTTATGTTGTTTGGTTAACTGGCTGGTGGATAGTAGGCTTACAGGAAATTTTAGAATATATAACACATTTTTAAGGTTCAAGGATGGAGTAGTCTGAACTACTCCATCATCAAGGACATGAGATTGTGTACCATGAGTAATGTTAATAGAAAATATTTTAGTGGAAAGATTTAAAGAGGTGAATTTATCTTTAATATCTATCATGTGAGATAAGGCTCCTGAATCTAATATCCAAGGTCTGTGAGGAGAGGTGATATAAGTATTCATACCTGATGAGAATGGATAAGTTGATGAATGCCTGTCTGATAGAACTCAAGTTGACGTAACTTGTCATACTCGTCCTGTGATATCTGAACAGTTGGAGCATCAGAAGCTGCAAAGGTAGTATCTGAGAGAACATAAGCAGTATTATCAGAGAGACAAGATGGAGAAACAAGAGAGGATGAGTACTCGAGACAACTAACATCGCAGCTAGTTATATAATCACCAGAAAGATAGCCAGTAGTAACAGTAAACAACCAGTAATAAAGAGAAACAAGTAACTTAGTTATCATATAGTGGCATAGATAGCCTTAAATAGCCAGATCTGATGTAAAAGTCTGATTTTTGTGTAGCAAATAGAGCAGATCTCACTAGAGAGTCTCGTAGAGCATCAAAGAAGCCAGATTAGATGCAAAAATCTGATTTTGAGTAGTAAACAGATTAGATCTCACGAGATAGGCCTTGTAGAGCATCAAAATAGCCAGATCAGATGTAAAAATCTGATTTTTGACCAGTAAACAGAGCAGATCTCACCAGAGAAGTCTCGTAGAACATTAAAGGAGCCAGATCAGATGTAAAAATCTAATTTTTGAGTAGTAAACAAACCAGATCTCACCAAATAGAGCTTGTATAGCATCAAAATAGCCAGATCAGATGTAAAAACCTGATTTTTAAGTAGTAGACATAATAGATCTTACCAATGAAGCCTTGTAGATCATCAAGAAGACCAGATCGGAAGTGAAAATCAGATTTTAGAGAAGATACGACACTCTTTGGAGATGTTGGAGGTGTTGCGACACTATTGGAGGTGGGGCAGCAATCCTTGGAAATGTTGGAGATGAGCGGCACTCCTTGAAGATGTTAGAAAGATGTTGCGACACTTCTTAAATGTTGCGGCAGTTTTTGGAGGTGGGACAGTAATCCTTGGAGTCTTGGAGAAGGTTGTTGAGGAGAGGACAGGAAATGATTTTAGGGTTAGGTTAACCTGGCTCTGATACCATATAGAGAAATAGAAAACTCTAGAAAGGATTGATTGACAATAAAGGAGACACAATATATATATATATATATATATATATATATATATATATATATATATATATATATATATATAATAATAATAATAATAATAATAATAATAAAAGTGATAGGTATGGGTCTATTGGGTAGAATCCCAATAGCCCAATAACTATTCTATCACTTTCCATCTCATGGGTTTTTAAATTTCCAATGGGACCAATAAGCTCCATCTCTTCTTTATCATTTAGCTCCTTCAAAGTAGTAGATTTGACCTCTCAAGATGGTGGAAGAGCATGAATGACCTTTCTCACCTTTTGGTGATTATCAATTTCATCACCTAAAGAAACAAGACCATTAGTGATTTTAGTGAACTTGGTAATCATGTCATCAATGGATTCATTCTCATTCATAGAAAAATTTTCATATTGGGTATGCAAGAGATTAATTTGGCTCTTATGACTTGCGATGTCCCCACGTGTGTGACAATCAAGTGTGACCAAATCTCATGGGCAGATTTGCAATGAATTACCCTACCAATATCATCATCATTCAATATTTGAAGTAAGGCATAATTGCATTAGCATTAGTATCAAATTTCTTGGTGGCAATTTCAGACCAAGTGTTCTCATCAATATCGAGTACATAATGGTTTGGTCACCGCCTTTGCAACTCGACTTCCTAAAGATTGCAAAAATATGGCCATCTTATGGGAAAGTTAAGGCCATCAAACTTGGATGGAGTCGTAATTCCTTCGGTCATGTCTATTAGTGTAGAAAACAAGCAAATGATGCAAATGAGTGAGGGATTAGCTAGTGAATATCTCTAAGGTGGTTAAACAAAAAATTAGAGTTCAAAGTTCTGATACCAATTGAAAGTATACTTAGAGGGGTGAATAGGTGTACATCTAATCAAATGCGAAAATACAACAATTAAAATGAATAATGAAAATGGTCAACCAAAATCAAGAAGTGAAGCTGAATTTTCTATTAAGGGCTCTAGAACTTCACCGCTATATTCCTCTAGATAAGAGTTGAGATGCTCAATTGTCTTTTTGATTAAAAGAGAAAAATCGGCAAGTATGAATGATACAAGAGATAAAGAGAAAGTTTAATGAAAGTAAAAAAATACAAGTGCAAGCAATTTGAGTACGTATAAACACAAGAGCAAGTAATAAAATAAAATAAGAGCAAGAGAGAAAGCAATTACAAATACAAGCGATTTGTTTTGAGTTTTGAGCACCAAGCTCTACATCCCCGCCTTCACCGCGTAAGGATTTCACTATCCATAAGAACTTTCACAAAGAATTATAAAATCTATACAAGACCCGAGTACACAACTCCAACTGAAAATCCTCTATACAAGAGGTAGCACTAAGACAATGAAGTTTACAAGCTCTTGGCAACCACAAAGGACACAAACCCTCTCTTTACAACTTCTTAGAGTTTTGAGTGAAGAAATAAAACTCAAGAAGTTTGTGTGAGAGAAAATTCAGTTGAAAAATTGAACTTGAGAACTTAAAACTTGCAGATAAAGATTTCAATTGAGAACTCTTGAAACTTAAAAATAAAACTTGATTTTTCTTTAAAAACTTTGATTTCAGAAACGTGTAATAAAACTTATTATATTAGGTAAGAAACTTCTCCTACAAAGATCCATATATATAGGCTGTAGGTAAACATTATTAGAGAGCTAAACCAATCAATAGAACACTCATAAAGTCCTAATAAAGTGAAATATACCCGTTTGGAGATAAGACAAAATAGTTAGAAAGGAGAAAATCTTGTTTTAATTTAAAATGGTCTCAAACGGTCACTGGACCTGTTGAGTCTAATGCGTAACGACTAAAATTTTAGCCGTCGCAAAGCAAGCCTGTTGACAGTCCAAAATCCCTATCGATAGCACATCTGATATTTTGCATATCAGCTATCGACAATCCTCTTGAACTATCGACAGTGAGCCAAAACAAATGAAAACTTGACTTACTATAAATAGCTGTCGACAGTTATCTGAAAAGAGTCTATCGACAGTTCCCTGTTGACAGCTCTCTTAAGCTGTCGACAACATATGTAACTGTCAAAAGTTAGGTCAAAATAGGAATATTTTGAAATGTTTTTAGACAATTTTTTATATAAAAACTTGTGCAAGTGTGTGTGATTCTTGAGCATGAATTCAACACTAAAACTTAGACATTTTAAGATCTTACATAGCGTTACACTCTCTTCAAGTCTTCATCAAGAGGGCTTCTTCAAAATTCACGCTTTTGATCGTCCGATCTTAAATCCCTTCTTTGAATCAACTTGATTCCTTCAAAACCTTTCTTTTGCGGAAGAGTGGAACAACTTCCAATATCTTGAACCTTGTAAGCTTATAAATACTAGAACTTGTACCAAATAACTTCATGTGGTCTGTAATCACCAAAACAAAATCGGAGACTCGGAGAGTATACCCTTGGGCCAACATGAAAACATCGATGATACCCGTTGTGAGGATAGAAAAAACTAAATTGGCATGTGCCGCCTAGGATAACTTTAGGGAGGACCATTGGAACATTCAAGTTTGGATCTGTAGTAGGATATGTTGATACTATCAGTTTATAGGGTGCAAAGAAGAAGTCCTCAGAGGGTGGATATGTGACAAGTAATTTTGTAGTATGTAGGAAATCAATAGGAACAGAATCAACATTGTAATATAAGTGTGATTTGACCTTATTCATTGACCCATAGTCTGCTCATAGGTTTAAAACATTTCAGTGAATGTGGCCATCCATGACCTGTGGTAAGGCCCTTGCTAATTGTATTGTCAGTGAAGGAGAACGACAGGTTGCGTGAGACGAGGAAAATGAAATCTCGACGTCCCGTAGACTTCAGATGTGCAATAAAGGTCGTGAGTGACACTGGATTAGTAATGAATAATATCAGAGCTTACGAATCACGTTGGCACAAACCGTTCCTTGCGAAAAAAGGAATAGAGTAATGGCCACCCCCCTTCACTAAAGAGAAGCTTGTTGCACGTTTCAAGTTCCACGAAATCCATCGGTGAAGGAGATTGTCCAAAGAGTCCCATCGAAGAGGCTCATATGCCTTCTCCATATTTATTTTGGCCAAGGAAAAATGTCTTCGAGATTCTTGAATTGCAGCGAATGGAGCGACATGGTTCTTAAGCTAGTAGGATAGTATTTGTCGACTGCTCTTGGCGGATAAACATAGGAAGGATAAAATGTCGTTGCCTGACAAGAATCTCAACAATAATCTTATACACAGGTTAATTGGGTGAAAGGCATTGATTGTCCATGGAGTCAAAAACTTAGGAGTCAGAGTGACCTTCATTATATTCCATTCACTATGCATATGATCAGAGGAGAAGAGAATATGATGCTGCACTGATAAGATCCTCGAAGATGGTTCTCAGTGATTCTGAAAGAATTCTACGTCAGAATTATCATTTATTTCGATTGTGATGGATGGGATTATGCACTGTACCAGACAAGATTGATCTCCTTGAGATGGGTATATCCATGGGATGTAAGTGAGTCTTTGCCATAATCCGAATACGTTGCAAATCATCAATCCAAATGCCGTTTGCATCACAAAGGCGTAGCATTGTGTTCTAGCAACACGAGGCGGACAGGTAAAGATTCTCAAAAGCCAATTACTTCCCCAAGATGACACTTGCAGAGTCCTCATTAAAACCCACTGCTCAGCTCTCTGGAGGGGTTATTCAGAAAGGCAAAGTCAACCAACTTGTAAGGACAAATGTTGGATAAAGTGTGTCTTTGCAATAATACGGATGCGTTGCAAATAATCAATCCAAATGCCATCTGTATCACAAAGGGTTTAACATTGAGTTTTAGCAACACGAGGTGAACCAGGTAAAGATTATCAAAGAAAAGTACTTCCCTAAGATGAGATTTGCAGAGTCCTCAATTAAAACCCACTTCTCAGCTCTCTAGAGGGGTATTCGGCAAGGCAAAGTCAACCTACTTGACAATACACTTTGGTACATTGTTGACGGGGAAGCGTCCATAGGCTAAAATTCATAAAAATATTATGATTTTCAACATTTTCAAAACAACACCACGAACTTTTAAAATTGCAAGAAATATGACAAACTTTAAAGGTTTCAAGAAAATACCACCTAGTTGTTAACAACAAAAGAAAAAAATAATTTATCCCTCATCCATAATACATAAAATTAAGATAGAGAAGCAACAGGAGAGAGGTGGAAGAGATAGAGGAGGTGGGCGAGGCTGGAGGTGATGAGGAGAGGGGGGAGAGAGGGGAGGGGAGAAAGAGGAGGGGCGGAGGTAGGAGTGGCTGGGGAGGCGTAGGGGAGGGCAAGGGAGGGGCTAGTCGGGGAGGTGGAGGGAAGGGCGAGGAGAGGCAGAGAGGGGGAGGCAGGGTAAGCTATGGGAGGCAAAGAGGCTGGAGGCGAGGCAGATGGGAAAGCGGAGGAAAAGGCGGGCGGAGGCGGAGGGGCGGAGGTGATGACAATTAGGGAGGCGAAGGAAAGGGGAGGGAAGGGATGGCAGAGGGTGGAGGTGGGGGGGAGGACGGTGGATGTGGGGTACTGGGCAAGGTATTTTTCTCTTTTTTCTTTTTATGAAATTTGAGTGGAGAGATGAAGGGTATTTTAGGCATAAGGTTATGCGTCTTACGCGTGTTCTTCTTCTTAATGTGGGTTGAAAAAAAGTATTTCTTGAAATTTTGAGAAAAGTTCGTGGTAGTTTCTTGCAATTTTAAAAGTTCATGATATTTTTTTATAAATACTGAAAGTTCATGATATTTTTATAAATTTTAGCCAGCATCCATATCTTAAAAGACCATTGGATCTTGCAGCAGCCATGGCCTATTCAAAAGCCACTCGGAGCGCTGGAGGGTCTAAAACCATGCACTTTATTTGAAGGAGCCTCAATGATGCGCTGACGATGAATAATCATTTTGCTCGCGCCATCCCCGGGATCAATAGTGCTTGCCTGTTTTGTAGAGATGCAACTAAGACAGTCTCAAACCTCTTCCATTACTCCTCCACTAGGCAGTAGTGGGCATTTATGCGACATTCGCCTTGATTATCAATTGGTGTAGTGATCGTACACGTATATTGCATTATTTATTAGTACATTTCTGCACTAATCTTGTAATAAATCTTCTAATCATCTTTTCTTATGTTTAATTCATGGAGGATATGATTAATGAAGGGAGAGAAAATAATACCAAATAAATACCGGTTAAATCAGATTTATATAGATCTATTTAGTTAGCTGAAGATCATTACAAATCTAATACAACTAAACCAGATTTAGTTGGATTTATTTTATTAGCTGAGAAATCAAGGAGATAGAGGTAAAACAAGCCCAAAGACAACCCTATCAATATATAAAGGGATATCAAAAGGATTGGGGTATATTTAGAAGATTCAGAGAGATAAGACACAATCTAAGGGATAAAATAAAAATTTATGTCCAACCTTATCAGAAGATTTTATCTTTTGGGTAAGAGATTTTGCCTTTATCTTCGTACACTCTTCCTTATCCAGTTTTGACTATAAATACCTGCATTTCTGAAGATAAAGGTGCACCACTTAGCAGAAAAAGATTTTAGGCTAGGTTTTTTACTTTAGTTTAGTTTAAAGTTTTGTTTTTCTCTTTATGTAATTTCAAATTTATTTATGTAACTTAGAAGAGAGAAGAGATTTAGGAGAAAATGAGAGTGAAGTTTGTACTGAGAGTGACATTGGTGTAGGTAATCTTCTTTTCTTTCATTTTTTACTTTATTGAATCTAAAGTTACATTTTTTGTTTTTCATTTTTGTTTTTCTTCTGCTTTTCTATGAGGTGCTTGTAATCCAAATGAATCATATAGCCTCGAAACTGTCTTGACCTTGCAAGTGCCATTGATAGCTTATGGTGATGGATAGTCATTTCTAAATTAGTTTAAACTTGCACCTTTACTTCGAAGTTTAGAATGAGAATGGGAAAGATCCTATAAGCCATCCTTTGATCACCTTCAAGCAAGGTAAATCATTGCAACGGATCCAAGGTAAGCAAGCTTTATGGAGGTAAGTAAGTATTTATTTTAGTTCTTTCTTTACTTATTAGGTTGGAAACACATCTCCAAATCACATCTCTCTTTATTCTTCTTTACCTCGATTATTTTTTCTTTTTCTTTTTAAAACACCAACAATCACCATCTTCTCTACTCTTCCATTTTCTCCAAATTAATATAACTTTTTCTCTATTTTCATTTTAAAGAACATAGAAGAACTTCTAACTAGTTTTCTAAACTTTAAAGAAACTTACCTAACACTTCCTTCGCAAGTCTCTCCTAGTGGATCACGACCCGTATAGCCACTTGTTATACCGTAGAATTGAGAATCTTACACCATTTCTAAACTTTTGTAATTTTTTGTGCAGGTCTAATCCCAATCAAATTTTGGCGTCGTTGCCGGGGAGGGACGATAAGTTTTTCTTTTAGTTTACCTAATAGTTAAATTTTTTTCCTTCTCTGTTTTTGTGTACAAGGGCTGATTCAAAGGAAATGAGAGTTGCAGAAATATATAGATGGCTCTGAGAATTTGCTCTAGAAAGCAGAGCCCAGTGTCCTCAACCTTGCCGTGCCAACTTAGCAAAAGTCGCGTTTTCGTGACAAATTGAGTGGACTACTCACCCTTCTTTCTTGCAGAGTGGATGCATTGCAAAGCTTATTTTTCTGCTACTGCTAGTTTTCTTATTTAGCTCACTTTATACACATTTTTAACTCAATAGTAAATTATTGCTTGCAAATACTAAAAAATATATAGACTTGCATTTAAGCACGTGTCTAATTCGTTACATTTCATTACTGTTGAAGAGTGCTAGAGCAAATGTGCGTGTTCTTATCATGTTGTATAGGAACACTTTTGAATTGTTTATATTCCTTAAGTGTTGCTTTTCATATACATGTACACGTTGCACTAAATTGAATTAAGAGCTTGTCTTATAAATAAGATAATGTGAAAAAGTCATTACCCTCCCTTAGCCCACAAACCACCTCCTCACTCACTACCTATCCTAACTTAAAACTGAGTAGACGTTGGCCCCATCTTGGAATCTATAGGAGACTGACCTAAGGGAAAAGTTGTTAGAATTTGACTGTTGCCAAATTGGCGTTAAAGGTTAGGGATTAAGAGGCGAAAACTAAGAACAGTGGTTTGACATAATTATATCCGTTGCTTAGGCACAGATACTTCCCACTGGTCTTTCCCCTACCTGACCGATTAACTTGCCCCGTGAGCAGTCTAACTTGTTAGGAGTCGTCTAGATCTAATGTTTACCTAAACTTAGACTAGATTTTTCTTTTTGTTATTTGTTTGTTTGTTTTGTTTATTTTTATTTTTGACATCTTTGTGATATTGATTACAATTACAATTATTCCAATGCATATAGTGATCCATACTTCACCCCAACCTCTTTTCAGGTATTACCAACCCGACATTTCATAACTTTAACCAATCAAGTATGCCGGATTGGTCTTATCTGAATCAATATATATTCAGTCCCAATATTATGAACAAGACTAAAACAATCATCATCACTCTTCACCGAGTCAGTGAGAATACAACTCCCTCGAGTCATTCTATCAACCACCTTACCGACATACCTATCTTCTAGAACAACCAATAGAGAAAGAAATCTAATTTTCAAAAAAGGATGGATGCCTTGAACGACAAACTTTTAGAAGCTTTGCATCAGTCTGAGTGATAGTTCAAACTTAACGGACTCACATTCTCATCAAATTTTTCAAATTCAAGATCCTTACTCCATTTTTCAAGTCTTACAACAAGAAGAAGAACCTACTGACTTAGAAAAGAGTATGAAATCCATGATTCAGTTCCAAAATGATTTTATTCAGTCCCAAATGATTTCTTGAATAGGTTAGAAGCAAGAATGGGTTATATGGTCAAAATAATTAATCATAGAAATGAGAAAACTCTTCCTAATCAGTTTACGTAATCATGCAGCCGACGACATCTAATCTATGATCAAGCGGTGGGCTGAATTGGGGTGCGGTAATGCTGAACTCTTTGTGAATGGGTCTATGGTGATGTGGTGGTGTGGAAGAGTTGTTGTAAATGGGTTTCCGAAGGAATCTCATTTTGAGTTTTTCCAACATGGGCCATGGCAGATCTGCGCTTCAATGCATAGAAAGTGCTTGAGGAAATGCGGCTGAGACACCAACTTCTATCACTGCCCAACAACGTTAGGATGCGCCTCCCCTAAACACACTGAAGATCGACATTGATGCTAGCAGTGGCCAGCACTCAGCCTCAGCCTCAGCGGCTGCCATCTGCAGATGCTCGTAGGGCAGGGTAACACATGTTGTTGTCACGCGAGTGACCACATTGGACCTAGAGCTTGCCGAGGCCAATGCCATTTAGCTCGGGTTAAAGTTAGCTGCAGAATGAGAGGCTCGACATACATTTTCACTAGTGACACTAAGTGCCTAGTTCACTGGGTATGCAACAAAGACTCAACGCCTCCTTGGCGAGCTGCTCATATCGCTTCTGAGTGTCACAACCTCCTCCAGACCAATAGTAGCGCAAGAGTTGAGTTTGGAAGAAGATCGAGTAGTAAAGCCGTGCACAAAATTGGTCGCCGATGTCTGAACCTTCAACCTTTTGATCAGTGGTTGTGTGAATCATTACCTTCTCTTTTCGAGAAGTTAGGCATTACTTTGTGTAACTAGTACAAGATCTGATAAAGAAGCTAAGGCTTTACATTCACAAAAAAAAAACACCAGCCAAACGATCGAAATACTGCATATGAGTAAATGCATAATCTATAGTGAAATTCGGCCTACGCAATTTCCCAATTTATTATTTTCTGTGCAACCAAATAAATTCTAAAAGGCTAAGATTGGAAAAATAAAAGGTACCAACTTTAGCTTTAGACTGACTCGATTGAAAAATGAAAGGTCCTTGAAGTCTCAGCCTATGTTTTTACTCCACGGGTAGATGTGAAAATATATTTTTACTTATTTATTTGCTAATTTGTATTTGTATACATTGTTTTTCCATTCATGGTTCTAGGGATTTGGTTTCTTGTGTTGCAAAGTGGAGAGATGATTATTATGATTTTCATGTATATTTTATATCTTTCTATTACTATTTTTGCCACATTTAATTCTGCATGCATAGGTTTATCTATGTTTTTTGTAGATTTTAATGTCAAGAGCAATTTTGGAGGAAAAAATCTGAAAAGCAATGAAGAGAAGAGTTAGAATAAGGAAATCACTGATATAGGACCCAAAGATGAACTCAGAGTATGAAGCTAAATCTACACATGAAGATAAAGCAACCACCAAAATTTCAGCTCCATTGGTTGAAGTCAGACGGCGGATTGGCCATCTGATCGGTCCATAATTCTGCATTTTATTTACTAATTTTCCTGTTTATAATATAATAAAACTCTGTTATAAACCCATTTTTGTTCAATTATTCAGGTAAACCCAGATAAAGGCAAAGTCGAGAATATGTGCTGAATTTGTTATTTTTGGGAAATTTTCGGAGGATTCTTGAAGCCCAGGTTTTGTAGAAGCACTCAAATTGGAGACTCACTTGAAGCCCAATCTAGCAGCCCAATCTGTTGATAAATCAAGGAGAAATTCAGAAAAATCAGAAGATCCAAAACTTCTCCCAACTGAGAGAGTATGTGGCCCCAAGATCAGAGCTAGTGGGATCTTGCCGCGTTTGCGCGGCAAAAGCCGCGCAAACGCGCCTTGATCCTGGCCACTGGTTTGGATTTTGGCGACATGGCTTCGTTTCTTGGAGGCCAAGCTATCTCTCCCTCTAAATATAGGGCCAGATGCACTGTGTAAAGGGGCTGAAGGCAGAACAATTCTCTTTAGGCTAGTGATAGAATTTTTCTCTTTTAATTTTGTTTAATTTCTAGTGCTTAGTTAGATCCAGAAAAGAAAGTGAGAGAGAGTGAAATTCTGTAATTGAAAGGTGACATTCAATACAAGGATCCTTCCTTCTTTTCTCTAATCTTTTCTTGTAAAGTTTTCTTCTTCTTGTTTATATGTTTCATGCAATTTATCTTCTTCTAGTTGTAGCTTGCAACAATGCTTGAATTTGTTTTTGTTTGTTGCAATGACTAGCTAACTTCTCCATTCATGGCTAACCAATCTCTAACCCATTAACAACTAACCTATTGAATGTTCATTATCTCATGTGAATTATAGATGCATCACTTATAACCTTGTTTCTAGCGATAGTTCTTGAATTCTCATGCTGTTGAGAGCTAACTTCTAACTTGTGATGGAACTATCCAAGTGTTCTATTGATACCTCATGCTTAGTACCTTGCAATTGTTGGAATATGAAGAATATATTTGTGAATCTTTGAATTGAATTACGGGGAGATCCGTTGATCGAATCAATTGGATGATGGTTGGAGTGTGTTCTCCTTCCATTGGGGATGAACGTGGTATATTCACATGTTCAATTCCGACTTCGAATGAATGAGATATTCAATTCTAAATATTGCCTAATTCAAAGCCAAAATGGGACTAAAGGTAGCTAAAAGCATTTAGTCCCACATTGGCCATGGGAAGGAAGTTCGTAGTGTTTAAATAGAGAAAATTGAGAACAAAGGGCGTGCCCTTTGGGTACTTAGAGTTTTCGCGCGCGATTGGGAGGGAACCATGCCCGCACATGCGTACGCGTCGCCGCTGGCAGCGGCGATGGTGCCGGTGCCGGGCCGGGCTCGGGTCTGGGCTCCCTACCCGGCCTGGTCCTTTTTGAATTAGATCTCACGGGTATGGGTTGCAAGCATACCCGCTCCGCTATCCGAACCGCCCAGCAACCGGACCCGCTCCGCTATCCGGATCCAAACCGCCCCGCCAACGGCTGTCTGTAAACCGTCGCGGTGGTTGGACGGTTGAACCGAACCGTTGCAACGGTTCAGACCGAACCGTTGCAACTGTTGATGAGTTCGGACCAATCTGCCCCTCCCAGAGCGCTATAAATAGCGCCCCGTTCTCTCATTCTAAGACACACCAAACGAAAACTCTCTCTTTCTCTCTCTGCGTTCTGAACTGGAAGTGAAGTTCTGCGTTCTAAACTGGGAAGTGAAGTTCTGAAGTAACTTCCAACGAGAAGTGGAAAATTCAGTTTCCGAAGCGACTTCCAAAAGAGATTCTGCAAAAATTCATTCTGAAAGAGGGCTCAGAAAATTCAACAGATTCTTTAACAAAATTGTTGTATGAATCTGGGACTTCCGAAGAAGAATATTCTTCAACCTTCCTTCTTCCTCTACAGTGGGTGCTCCTCCAAAGTAAAGGCAAATATTCTCCCAAAATTTGTCTTTGTCCCGCTGCTTCAACAATCCTGTGAAGGTACTGGTTAACTACGGTTCAATCGTACGGTGATTTGGTAGTGCTATCCAAATGCCGTGAAGGAGTGTTGTATCTTGGGAGACTAGCGTCCAGTAATCCGTTAGCACCGGTGCGGGGGACGTAATTGTCTTAAGGAGATTCGCTCTAAGCGTACCTCACTCCAAGTACTGTATAAGTGAATTAATTTCTTTATACAGGGGATATACTGATATTCAGTATTTTGAGACTGATTTATATCAGTCTAATTGGTGTTTAACCAAGGAAGGAAATTCAAAGGTGGTTCTTAAATTAAGGAACATTCTATTGAACGAAAACCTCCCACCTGATATTTACCGACCTGGCCAATTAGATTGTTGATATTTTAGTGATATTGATTAGTTGTCAGATTGATTCCAGAAACCAACAATCTTAGGACAATTAACTATTGAAGTTTCTTACTTCTGTTCTGCTTGAACTTGCAGAAAATGTCTGAGACTAATCAAGATAGCTCTAACAAGGCACCAAACATGCAGCTATAAGCTTTGATGCCTACTCCACTTCCTAACCCGAAGCCGAAGAACCAGGAAAATTTGACGGCACAGAATTCAAGAGGTGGCAACAGAAGATGCTCTTCTACTTGACCACTCTTCATCTGACCAAATTCCTGCAAAAAGATCCATCAGAACCCGGAACTGATCGGGACTCAGTCCTTTCAGTCGATGCATGGACTCAAGGTGACTTTCTTTGCCGAAATTATGTTTTAAATGGACTGGATGACTCTCTTTACAATGTCTACAGTCCTATCATAACGACAAAGAAGTTATGGGCCAGTCTTGACAAGAAGTACAAGACTGAGGATGCTGGTATTAAAAAGTTCATCGTAGGACAATTTCTGGAGCACAAAATGGTGGACAGTAAGACTGTATCAGTCAGGTGCAAGAGTTTCAACTTATCTTGCACGAGATAGAAGCTGAAGGTATGATTCTACCTGAAACCTTTCAGGTTGCTACTATCGTGGAGAAACTCTCACCTGTATGGAGAGATTTCAAGAACTACCTGAAGCACAAGCGAAAGGAGCTGAAGTTGGAAGATCTCATTGTGAGGCTTCGAATCGAGGAGGACAACCGAAAGTCCGAGAAAAGAGCAGTAAGAACTCCTATGAAGTCAAAGCCAATGTGATCGAAGACTCAAAGGGGAAAGCGTCTACTTTCAAAGGCTTACAGCGGAAGAAGACTTCCTAGGGTACAAAGGCAAGGTCCAAGAAGGCAAGAACATGCGCTTCAAGGAACCTGCTACATCTGCAACAAAGAAGGGCATAAGGCGAATGAATGTCGCAACCGTCTCAAAAAGAACAAGAAGAACCATCCACAGGCAAACTTGACCGACCATGCGTCACCAAACCTTTCAGCTGTGGTGTCGGAAGTGAATCTGACAACCAATAATAAAGATTGGTGGGAAGACACTGGGGCAACTCGGCACATCTGCTCTGAGAAATTATTATTCTCTAAATATAAAAAACTGGAGCAAGATGAGCAACTATTCATGGGAAATTCAGCCGTCTCAAAGGTTGAAGGAAAAGGCAAGGCCATCCTGAAGTGGACGTCGGGGAAAGAGCTTACTCTGAATGATGTGCTACATGTTCCAGATATCCGCAAGAATCTGATCTCTGGATCAATACTTAGTAAGAAAGGATTTAGAATAGTTTTTGAATCAGATAAATTTGTACTTACTAAGGGAGGGATGTATGTGGGAAAGGGTTATCTTGTTGATGGACTTTTTAAAGCCAATGTTGCAGTGGTAGATAAAAGTCTGTGTATTTGTACCCGAAGCTTATAAATAAAGGAAAATCTTCTGTTTATTTGCTTGAATCTCCTATTTTATGGCATGCTAGATTAGGGCATGTAAATTACAAGTCTTTAAAGAACTTGTCTAATTTAGAATATATTCTTAAACTCAACTTGGAAGAAATTCGCAAGTGTGAGATTTGTGTTGAGGCCAAGTTAGCGAAAAATTCATTTCACTCAATTGATCGAAATACAGAACCTTTAGGGTTAATTCATAGCGATCTGTGTGACTTGAAGTTTATGCCAACTAGAGGCGGTAAAAAGTATTTTATTACTTTTATTGATGACTGTACAAGATACTGTTATGTGTATCTTTTAAACAGTAAGGATGAGGCAATAAATATGTTTATAACATATAAAGCCGAAATTGAGAATCAACTCAACAAGAATATCAAGATTCTAAAATCTGATAGAGGCAGAGAATATGAATCAAATGATTTTAGTGAGTTATGTGCTAAATTTGGTATAATCCATCAAACTACAGCACCATATACTCCACAGCAAAATGGAATTGCTGAACGGAAGAACAGAACTTTGAAGGAGATGGTCAATTCCATGCTCGTAAGTTCTGGAGCTTCGCAAAACTTGTGGGGGGAAGCTCTATTAACTGCAAATTACATTCTAATAGAGTATCCTACAAGAAACTTGGTCTTATACCATTCGAGTTATGGCATGGAACGACACCTTCCTACCATTACCTCAAAATGTGGGGGTGCCTTGCAAAGGTGCAACACCATTACCTAAAAAGACTAAGTTGGGAGAAAAATTATGGACTGCATATTCATAGTCTATGCCTTGAATAGTAGTGCCTACAGATTTCTGGTTCATAAATCAGAGATACCAGATATTCATGTAAACATAATTATCGAATCTAGAGATGCTGTGTTCTTTGAAGATATTTTTCATATAAACGGGAAACAGAGAAGACTTCTGGGAAAAGACACATGAGATGGCGTTCAGGGACGAAAGTGTTGGCCTAAAGGCCCATCACTCTAGTTTTGATGATGATCAACTCATGTAGTTATTGTTTACTAATAATCTTGTGATGTTTAGTTTCAGATACTTAACCAAGATATTTGTAGGTGACAGCTTCAACAAAGTGTTTTTGGAGCTTTCACTTGATGATTCAAGAGCCCGAGCGTCAAAGATCATATCTAGCACTCGTTGGAGTCAAGCTCGGTGGATCACGGTTTGGATCGAGTCGACTTGAAGACGGAGTTCGTTAAGAAGATTTCGGTACATAGTTTAGTTTAGTGTTTAGATCCATTTGTAAAGACTAGATAGTGTGATATGCTCAAGTTCACAACACACACACTTGTTTTAGTTTTCATGTTTATTGGTTTTCGGTTTTTAGTTTAACCAATCTTGGTTTTTATGAATGGATAGATTCAAAACAAGTTTACATGGTTTAATGTATATTAGATTTGTTCTATATACATCTATGCTTCAACTATTTATACAAACTTAGTTTGATAACCTATTCTTGTATTTAGGTTTTGTATTTTAACAAAACTTGTTTTTGGAATTATTGTCAAAAACTATGATATATATCTTTGTATGTGTATTGGATTTTATCCATATACAACATGCCCTAAAAGTTGTTTCTATATCATGTTTTTGTATCTTGGATGAGTTTTGGACAAATCAGATTTCCATTTGAAAAATTCAAGTTTTGGAAAATACGGATTTTGGTTTTTGACAAAACTTATATAACACAAAAATGGTTCAAATAGTTTGAAATATGTGTTGAAATTTTTTAACACATGTTTGTATATCAAATATAATGTTAGAAACTATTTTTGTGGAATTTTAGAAGTTTTATGGGATTTTATTTTAAAATTAAAACCCAAGTTTCAAGTCCTGAAAAACTGCCTGCCAGGCTCTGGCGGTCGACCGGACCGGTCGACCGTACCCAGAGTCGGTCGACCGGACCGGTCGACCGACGTGAATAAAATGTACACGCTGGCCTGCCTCTTGGGCCGGTCGACCGAGCGGTCGACCGACTGCAAGTACCCCACTCTCGGGTGGGGGCGGTTGACCGACCGGTCGACCGTAAGGCTTGCACGGTCGACCGAGCGGTCGACCGGCCAGAGAGCATTTGCTCTCTGGATTGGCACGGTCGACCGGGCGGTCGATTGGAAGGCTCCAACGGTCAAATTTTTGACCGTTGGCGGTCGACCGGGCCGGTCGACCGCCAGCCGCCAGGGCTAAAAAACAGCCCCAACGGCTAGTTTTTCATGGGCCTATTTAAACCCCATTGAGAGCTGATTTGGTTAAGATTTTTTAAGAAGAAAAATTTCTTACTCTCTAGTGTTTTATTACTAGTTTCAAAAGTGTTTTTAGAGCTAAAAAGATTTGATCTTTGCTTTGTTTTAAAAAGGGTTGGAAAATCATTTAAAAAGAAAATTCTTTGGGAATTAGTTTGATTTTCATTTTCAATTCTATCTAGAGTTTTTCCCTAGAGTTTTTCTTTGAGTTCTTGATTTTCAAACTCTTTGTTTTCCACACTTGAGCCATATCTAGCTATCCTATCTATAGGATCTTTTATTTGTGGGAAAAGTTGTTTGTGGTTGAGATAGACTACCAAGTTGTAACCCTCTTTATTTGTGGTATCCCTCTTGGGTAGAGGTTGAATTGGAGTGGTTGTTAGCTCCCTCTCGTGAGAGGTTTAGGTTGTGATTTTCTCCCTCTAGTGAGAGATGGAGTTGTGTTAGATTTTTATCCCTCTTAGTGAAGAGGTGTATTGTGGTTGTTTGGCTAAGGGCCTACCCCTCTTGTGTGAGGTGGTGTTTGTGTTGCCTCTAGTGAGAAGTTGTATTGGTTGAGAGAGGAGTTGTGTACTCCCGGTTGTTGTTGCCCCAAATTCTCGTTGGAGGTTCCCTGTGTGGGAGTCCTGTGTGGACAACTTAGTGGATTGAAAATCCTTCTCGGTGAAGGCGGGGACATAGAGCTGGGTGCTCGAACCTCGAAACAAATCTTGTTGTTTGCATTTGATCCATTGACTCTTATTCTCTCTCTCTCTTTACTTTGTGCCTTGCATCATTCATATTGTCATATCATAATTATATGCTTGGTTTGATTGTGTGTGCCTCACTTGTGCTTAACCACGAGAGCTTCATATAGCGCCTCAACTCTTATTTAGAGGAATCAAGAGGAGTTAGTCCAGAGCCCTTCACCGAGAATTCGGCTACACCCGTTAGTTGCATTAAGTGTGTTGCAAGTGCTGTTTTAATTTTCGCATTTAATTTATTAGATTAGCCTTATCACCTATTCACCCCCCCTCTAGGTGATTTCAATTGGTCTCAGAGCCTTCGCTCCTGATATTTGGTTTAACCACCTAGGAGTGTGATCTTGGTTAGATAATCTATCATTTATATTTGCACACTTATATTGTTTACACACACTCATGGATTGCTTGTCTCCTCCCATGTTTGATGTCTCCAACATTGACATGTGAAAATTTAGGATGTCCATGTACCTAAAAACCCTAGGCTTGCATGTTTTCCTTGCCGCTACCAAGAAATCCTATCTTGTAATAGCAAGCATATAGAGGCCAATGCACAAGCCCTTGAGGCACTTAGAAGCACGCTTAACAAAGAATATCTCTCTATTGTTTCTAACTGTGATTCCGCCTTTGCAGTGTAGAACACGTTGACCACCTCCAAGCTTCAATTGCCAATCCAAACGGAAGATGAATCTAGTAGAGAATCCGAGCAATAATTCTACATGGTCCAAGGAATGACTCCCTTGGGGTGTACTCGAAAACTCAATTAGATAGTGATGATGCTAGTTCTTCATGTGATGACTATGTTGATCCTAATGCTTTGAATGAAGAACTTTCAATTGTTTTTGAAAAATTATTGGAAAAATATAATCTTTTAAAAAGAAGACTTTTGCATTAAATAAAGAAAATGAAAATTTGTCTTCTAGACTTGATTTGGCTTTGCAAGAAAAGGAAGAGATTTCAAGTGAACGTGACTCACTTAAATCTCAACTAGACCTTGCCTTAAAGGAAAATGAAATTTTGAAAAATAAAAATGATTGTGAAAATGTTTTGAAGAAAAATAAAGCTATATCTTCAAAACTTGATTTTGTTGTAAAAGAGAATGATTCTTTGGAAATAAAATTGCTTCAATTTCAAAGGATTTAGAAATTTGTTTAAAGAAAAATGAATCTTTAAAAATGATATAGATTCACATGTTTGCCATGCTAGTGTAGCTTCACCTAGCTTACCTATTGCATGCACCTCTTCTTCTTGGATTGATAATGATATTTGTTTGTTAAAGAAGAGTGTGGATTGTTTGGGCTTCACTTTGAGCTAATGTGCCAAGAACCATACACGTTTGGAATCTATGTTTCAAAAGAAACAAGTTTCATCTATGCATGCACACAAACCACGGCATACACATGCTTCCCACGGTCACATCCATCACACTTTGTATGCTCATGTGTGCACTTGTACACATTGTGGACGTAAGGGCCACCTTGCTAAATTTTGCTATGATAAGATACATGATGTAAATTTAGCAACTAAATTTTTTTGGGTTAGGAAAGGAATTAACCCCCATGGACCCAAAGAGTGTGGGTACCAAAGACCACCCCTATTGTATTTGATGTAGGTGTGGGCTCTAGCATGACGTGAGAGTTATGGTGCCTTGAGGTGGATGCGTTCCGAGCTTAAAGAGTACAATTTGGATGCATCACTTTCAAGGGATGTTTGGTGGGAGAACCACCTTGTTTTGGAGACTTAGAGAGTTGCCTTCTCGGTTTTGGTAACAAGCTCTTACTCCTCATTTATTGTTTACATGCTTTTCATGTCATTGACTTTAGCATAGTTTGATGTTTCTTGATTAGTATGATATATGCCATGACATTTAGATTAGTGATATACATGATTAGTATTTGAGACACCTATGTTTATATGGATTTATATTTAGTGTTCTCACTTTAGTTTAACTAGCATGTATGTTCTAGTTCTAATTCATGTGCATGTACATAATGATCATATGGATGTTTATGAGTTTTGTTTAAACATTTGCATTTCATGTTTTGAATTCTATGCTTCATGTTTTGATTACTAGTTTAGATGTTAGTTTTCATTAAACTTAGATATATACTTGTACACCTAAAGAGCCACAAATAGATCATTATATGTTTGTACTTGAAAGCTCATTTGTACTCATTAGATATACCAGTATAGTCTAGTTTTGATGATTAAACATTTTGACTTGTATTCCTATTTTGACATGTTTTCATGTTTATGTTTAACTTCATGTATATGTCTATCTTGTCCAAACTATTGATTATACATATACATCCTTTGAGCCACTTGCCTTCATGCATATACTTTTGTGGACTCGTTATGTTTGGATATGTATGTATTTGTTAGTTTGTACAAGACATACATATGCCTTGAAGATTAAACCGTTTTTGATGATTTTCATGTTTAACAAAGAATTTTTTAAATTGAGCTTAATTGACTAGTTTCATGATTATATGTTTCACATTACACTTGTACACTCATCTTATTTATTGTTTTTCTCATGATTTTGTTTTCATGAGTATAATATGTGCTATATAGATTTCGAATGTTTAGTGATCATGTGATTTACATAGTTTTTATGGAATATAATTTTGTGTTATTCCTTGCTTGAAGGATTTCGTACTAGTTTATAAAGTTTTTCATATAACTAGTTCGTTTTCTTCGCTTTGGTAGAGTTTTTCAAGCATACTATATTTTCAAACCTATTTTTGAAAACCTCTACCCGTTCAAGGGCAGTTGGTTGAGCGACCATGCCTTGTATGCTTAATATTGAAAATCATTTTAAACATGTGCATGAAATGGGTGGTAGGAAGTATAAGTTATACACTTGATCATATTATGTTTTCAATTGGTATCATTGGATCATCTCAATTGATATCAATATTGACATTCTTTTTGTATACTCATATATATGTTTTATATATGTATGCTTACTCTTCATATAGTATCAATTTCGATTGGTATCTACTTTTTCATACATATATGGATGCTTTATTTATGCTTACTATATATCTATATCTTTGAGCACAAATTTGGGTTATGCTAAGCTTGATTTTTAATGCATATCATATTTCAATTGATTAGTTTTTAATTGGTATTTATACAAGCTTATGCATCGTTTTATTTGGTATTTCATAAAGAGGGAGAAAATTCGTATTTCATCTTTCAATTGGTATTTGATTTACACTCCCATACTTTATGATGAAAAATGATTGAAAAATGAATATTGATTTTAATTTGGTATCACATGCTCTTAATGAAAAATTATCTTCAATTGGTATCCATATATTTCAATTGGTATCTATTGATCTATTCATTTCAATTGGTAAATTTAAATTGGTATCAAAATATTTTCTTTCATTGGTATCAAAATTTCATTGGTATTTCAATTGATAAAATGTTTCAATTACAATTAGAATTCAAAATTTATATTGTTTAGTTACAATTGAATTCTTAAAATGTTTTGATATGATTTGTCTATATGCAAGGGGAGCTTAACATCTCTTCTACATATAGATTCATGTTGAGTGTATCTTATATTGAGGAGCTTGACAACTCTTCTTTATGCGGTACACGTGTGTAGAGGGAGCTTCACATCTCTTCTTATGCATTGCATATTATGCGTTATGTGAATTAGGGCTTGTCATCCCTTCTTCATGTAATGCATATATGTAGGGAAGTTAACTTTGCGTCTTCCTCTTCATGAATTTATATCGCATATATTTTTTATTGTTTTGTATTATGTTTTACTCCTTTGTTGATGATTGACAAAAAGGGGGAGAAGTATTTGGTATATATGCATGTTTTCCTTACTTTATTCAAAGGAGGAGAAGTATTTGAGTTTATATGCATATTTATGTTTTGATGTTTTGTTGTTATTGATATCAAGAGAACATGTTTTTGTTTTATTGGTATGTTTTGTTTTATTGGTATCAAGAGCATTTATTTTTAAGAACTTGTTTATGTTAAAAAAAGGAATTTATTTTAAAATTTGGTATCAAGAGCATGTTCATTGTTTTATGCATGCTCATGTTTGTTATTCATTACATATATTTATTGTTTATTGCTATGCATGAGTTAAGGGGGAGCTTCTTTGAAGCTTTACTTTAATCCATGCATATATAACTCCATGAGTTTTGTCATCATCAAAAGGGGGAGATTGTTGGCCCAAAGGCCCATCACTCTAGTTTTGATGATGATCAACTCATGTAGTTATTGTTTACTAATAATCTTCTGATGTTTAGTTTCAGATACTTAACCAAGATATTAGCATGTGACAGCTTCAACAAAGGTGTTTTTGGAGCTTTCACTTGATGATTCAAGAGCCCGAGCGTCAAAGATCATATCTAGCACTCGTTGGAGTCAAGCTCGGTGGATCACGGTTTGGATCGAGTCGACTTGAAGACGGAGTTCGTCAAGAAGATTTCGGTACATAGTTAAGTTTAGTGTTTACATCCATTTGTAAAGACTAGATAGTGTGATATGCTCAAGTTCACAACACACACACACACTTGTTTTAGTTTTCATGTTTATTGGTTTTCGGTTTTTGGTTTAACCGATCTTAGTTTTCATGAATGGATAGATTCAAAACAAGTTTACATGATTTAATGTATATTAGATTTGTTCTATATACATCTATGCTTTAACTATTTATACAAACTTAGTTTGATAACCTATTCATGTATTTAGGTTTTGTATTTTAACAAAACTTGTTTTTGGAATTATTGTCAAAAACTATGATATATATCTTTGTATGTGTATTGGATTTTATCCATATACAACATGCCCTAAAAGTTGTTTCTATATCATGTTTTTGTATCTTGGATGAGTTTTGGACAAATCGGATTTCCATTTGAAAAATCTAAGTTTTAGAAAATACAGATTTTAGTTTTCGGCAAAACTTATATAACACAAAAATGGTTCAAATAGTTTGAAATATGTGTTGAAAATTTTTAACACATGTTTGTATATCAAATATAATGTTAGAAACTATTTTTGTGGAATTTTAGAAGTTTTATGGGATTTTATTTTAAAATTAAAACCCAAGTTTCAAGTCCTGAAAAACTGCCTGCCAGGCTCTGGCGGTCGACCGGACCGGTCGACCGACGTGCACAAAAACGTGCACGCTGGCCAACCTCTTGGGCCGGTCGACCGAGCGGCCGACCGACTGAAGTACCCCACTCTCGGGTGGGGGCGGTCGACCGACCGGTCGATCGTAAGGCTTGGACGGTCGACCGAGTGGTCGACCGGTTAGAGACCATTTGCTCTCTGGATTGGCACGGTCGACCGGGCGGTCGACCGGAAGGCTCCAACAATCAAATTTTTGACCGTTGGCGGTCGACCGGGCTGGTCGACCGCCAGCCGCCAGGGCTGAAAAACAGCCCCAACGGCTAGTTTTGTTGGCCCATAGGCCTTCAACTCTAGTTTTGATGATGATTAACTCATGTACTTATGTGTACTAATAATCTTGTGATTTTAGTTTCAGATCATTAATCAAGATATTAGTTGGTGATTAGCTTCAACAAGATGATTTTGAAGCTTTCACATATTGATTCAAGAGCCCGAGCGTCAAAGATCATATATAGCACTTGCTCGGTGGATCAAAGAGTTTTAGATCGAGTCAGCTTGGAGATTGCGCTCTACAAGAAGACATCGGTACCATAGTTTAGAGTTTGTGTTTAGATCCAAATTGTAAAGATTAGAATAGTATGATATGCTCAAGTTCACAACACACACGTTTTATGTTTGGATATTGGTTTTCGGTTTTGGTTTAACCGGTCTTGGTTTGCATGAATGGATATTATATCAAACAAGTTTACATGGTTTAATGTATATTAGATTTGTTCTATATACATGCATGCTTCAACTATTTAGACAAACTTAGTTTGAGAGTCTATTTTATGCGTTTCATGTTTTGGTATTTCTAACAAAACATATTTTTGGAATTAAAGTCAAAAACTATGATATATATTTATTTCATGTATATTGGATTTCTATCCATATGCATCATGCTTCAAAGTGTTTAAATATCTGTTTTTGTATTTGGATGAGTTTTGGACAAAACGTTTTTTCTATTGAAAAATTCAAGTTTGATAAAATACAAGTTTTAGTTTTTGATAAAATTTGCAAGACACAAAAATGATTCCAAATGTTTTATATTGTCTTGAAATTTTTATCACAAGTTTGTATTTCAATATAAAATGTTAAAGAATTTTTATGGAGCTTTTAGAAGAGATAAAGAAGTTTTAAAATTATTTTTACCCTGTTTATCAGACCCAGAACTGGCTGACAGGTCAGGTCGGTCGACCGCTCGGTTGACCGTACCAAGGGCCAGTCGACCGACGTGCACAGAGCTGTGCACGTCTGGCAGCCCAGTGGGCCGGTCGACCGGGCGGTCGACCGTAACTGAGAGCAGTGCTCTCTGTTCTTTTCGGTCGACCGGGCGGTGCCTACGGTCAAATCTGACCGTTGGCCGGTTGACCGGTAGTTCAGTTTTGGCAGAAATTGCTGCCAACGGCTATATTTTTCTGGGGGCTATAAATACCCCATTAATGGCCAGTTTTCTCTAAGATTTTAAGAGCTAATTTTCCCTACTCTCCAGTGTTTTCACAGTAATCAAAAGAAGTTTTTGGACTTAAATTGAACAATCTATTTGGTGTTTTTGCTAGGGCTTGGACAATCAAGAAAAGGGTTTTTGGGAAAATATTTTGATTGAACTTCTTCATCTTGATTTCAGTTTTTCTCAAGGATTTTCTTTGTGATTTTGATTTCCATTCCATTGGTTTTCTCCACACTTGAGCTACATCTACTTTCTTATTCTATAGGATCTTTGTGTGGGAGAAAGAGATAGTTTGTGGTTGTTTGTTAGACCACCAAGTTGTAAACCCAATCTTTTCTTGGCTTTGTGCCCTTGGGTTGTATCCTGAAGTTGTGAGGTGATCCTTGTGTTGCTTTGTGCTAATCCCTCAAGTTGTGAGGTGATTATTTGTTGGCTTGGAGTTGTGCCTCAAGGAGGAGGTTGTGTTTGTAAGGAGAAGAGTTGGGTACTCTTGTAATTGTTATTGCCCAAATCCTCAGTGGAGGTTCCCTTTGTGGGAGTCCTTTGTGGACAAGCTAGTGGACTTAAAATCCTTCTGTGTGAAGGCGGGGATGTAGAGCTGGGTGCTCGAACCTCGAAACATATCTTGTTGTTTGCGCTTGTTCCCTTGGCTCTTACTCTATCTCTCTCTCTCTTTACTTTGTGCCTCGCATCAATTCATATTGTTCATTCATAATTATTTGCTTGGCTTGTTTGAGTGTGCATCTCTTGTTAATTGCAATTAGTTTTTAAATTTCGCATTTAGTTCACTAGATTAGCATTATCACCTATTCACCCCCCCTCTAGGTGATTTCAATTGGCATCAGAGCCTACGCTCCTGATATTTAGGTTTAACCACCTAGGAGTGAGATCTTAGTTTGCTAATCTTCATTTGTATTGTTCATTTGCACACATTTAGTTTGCACTCATGGATTGCCCTCCTATGTTCGACTTTTTTAGACTTGATATTTGGAAGGCCAATATGAGTAGTCATTTAAAAACCCTAGGATATCTAGTTTATCAAGCCACTACTAATGAATCCTACCCAAATCATAGCAAGCATAAAAAGGCTAATGCATTAGCATTTAAAACACTTAGAGCATCTCTTAATGAAGATCTTTTACCAATGTTTGATCATTATGATTCGGCTTTTGCAGTTTGGAGCATATTGACTTCTCCCGAGCTACCAAGGATTATCAACAAGTTGAGAAGATCTAGGAGAGACATGTCCGACGAGCATTGCCTCATGGTCCAAGGGAAGACTCCCTTGAGGTACAATCGGATTCTCAATTAGATGATAGCTCTAGCTCATATTGCTATGGATGTTTAGAAGTTCAAAATTTAAATGTAGAACTTGCCACAAAGCTTGAAATTTTTTTGGAAAAACATGATTCTTTGAAAAGAAACATCTTGAATTAAAAGAAGAAATGAAGGATTTGTGCTCAATTTTTGAATCGGTTTTGCAAGAGAAGGAAGAGATTACTAGTGAACGTGACTCACTAAGATCTCAACTAGACCTTGCCCTAAAAGAGATTGATGTTTTGAAAAGCAAAAATGATTGTGATGATGTTGTGAAAAACAATGAGGTTTTATCTTCTAAATTAGACTTTGTTTTAAAAGATAACCTTGTTTTGAAAAATGAAATTGATTTCATTACAAAAGAATTGAATTTAGTTTTAAAGAAGAATGAATCTTTGAAAATTGATATTGATTCTCATGTTTGCCATGCTAGTGTAGCTTCTTCTTCTAGCTCACCTATTGCATGCTCCACTTTATCTTCAAGGATTGAAAAAGATATAAATATTTTGAAGAAAAGTGTTGAATGTTTGGGCTCCACTTTGAGCCAATGTACTTTGAATCATACACGCTTGGAAACCTTGGTTCGTAAGAAACAAGTTCCATCTTTACATGTACACCCATCACGGCATACACATGCTCATCACGGACACAACCATAACATGTTTGCTAATGTGTACACTTATACACATTGTGGTCGAAAAGGCCATCTTTCTAGATTTTGCTATGATCGTCTACATATTGAAAATTTAGCAAATAATCTTGTTTGAGTTAGAAAAGATACTAACCCCTATGGACCCAAAAGAAAATGGGTACCAAAGACCACCCTTTTGATTTTTGATGTAGGAGTGGGCTCTCGCATAACGTGAGAGTGTTGGTGCCTTGAAGTGGATGCGTTCCATGCTCAAAAGAAACTTTTTGGATGCATCACTTTCAAGGGGAGTTTGGTGGAGAAGACCACCATTGGTTTGGAGAACTAGAGAGGTGCCTTCATCGGTTTTGGTATCGATCTCTAACTCCCGTTTTTATTATGCATGTTTTTCATGTTCATCAATTTATACACATGCCATGGTTTATTGTTCATTATGCTTATGGCATGTTGATTAGATTAGTGTTATACATGTTTAGTTACTTGAGACACCCATGTTTTATATGGATCTATATTTAGTGTTCTCACCTTGTTTAAACTAATATGTATGCACTAGATCTAATGTACATGCATATACATAATGATCATATGAATGTTTATGATGATTTGTTTTGATGACTCATGTTTTGTTTAGTATGTTGAATGCCATGTTTACTAGACCTATGACATACATGTATAGCTTTTGAGATCACCCATATTTAGATAGACCCATTTGTTGTGTTCTCACCATTGTTTGGCTATTATGTATATCATGATTCTAATAGCATGTGGATTTACTTCATGATCATTTTTATGATTATCATGTTGATTTATGTCTAGTTTTATGCTTCATATTTTGAATATATGTTTAGATGTTAGTTTTCATGAAAACTAAGATTTATACTTGTACATAGAATGGGCCACAAGTAACTCCTTTTATGTTTGTGCTTGAATGCCTATTTGTACCCATTAAATGTGCTAGTATAGTCTAGTTTTGATGATTCATGCATTCTAACTTGTATTCCTCATTTTTGATATGTTTCTATGATCATGTGTTTTAACTTCATGTATATGTCTATCTTGTCCAAACTATTGATTATACATGTACATCCTTGAGCCACGTGCCTTCATGCATATACTTTTGTGGACTCATTATGTTTAAGATATGTATGTATACTTTAGTTTATACATGACATACATATGCCTTGAAGTTTAAATTGTTTTGATGATTTTCATGTTTTTAGGTAATTTCAATTGGAAATAAAAATATAGTTTTTCATATGTTAATGTTTTAAAGGAATTTCAATTGAGCTTAATTGAATACTTTCATGTTGATATGTGTCACATAACACTTGTTCACTCACCTTATTAGTTTACTCATGATTTGTTTTCATGAGACTATGATATGGGCTTTATGGATTTGAGTGTTTAGTGATCATGTGATTACATGTGTTTCATGAAAAACTATTTTTTTTATTCCTTGCTTGAAGGATTTCGTACTAGTTTAAAAGTTTTTCCTATAACTAGTTCGTATTCTTCATTTTGGTAGAGATTTTCAAACATACTATATTTTCAAATCTATTTTTAAAAACCCCTACCTTCTAAGGGCGGATGGATGGGCGATCATGCTCATGTATGCTTTATTGTGAAAATCATTTTAAACTTGAACATGAAAGGGAGGATAGGTATTATGAGATATACACTTGATCTTATTGTTGTTTCAATTGGTATCATTGAATTCTTTCAATTGGTATCAATCTTGACTTTTCTTGTATACTCATATATTTTTATGTATGTATGCTTACATTTCAAATAGTATCAATTTCGATTGGTATCTAATATTCCATACATATATACTTGTTTATGCTAAGGCTTGAGCTTCAACTTTGTTTCAATTGATTTAGCTTTCAATTAGTATCTTTATTCGAGCCTACGCATAGTTTTAATTGGTATTTCATAAGGGGGAGAAAATCTTGTATTTCATCTTTCAATTGGTATTTTGTATTCCACTCCCTTGCTTTATGATAGAAAATAATAATTTCAATTGGTATTAAGATTTATGTTTTAAAATTCTAAATTTGTAATGTTTAATTTTAATTGGTATCAAGATTGTTTATTTACCATTGGTATGTTGTTTGTTTACTTATCAATTGGTATCAAGATTTTTGTTTTTCAATTGGTTAGTTTCACTTTTAAATTGGTATCAATATGCACTTCCTTGACATATTTTTAATTGGTATCATATTCGAGTTTAGACAAAAAGGGGGAGAACATCCCTTGATTGATTCTTTGTTTTATATAAAGAGGAGAAGAATATATTTTTATTAGTTTTGTTTTGTTTTTAAACCCCTTTGTTGATGATTGACAAAAGGGGGAGAAGAATTTGAGTTTATATGCATGTTCTATGTTTTTATTAAGTTCAATTGGTATCAAAAGCATTATTTAAAGAACATGTTTAGTTTTGGTATCAAGAGCTTGTAAAGGAGATCATTAATTTTGTTTTGCATATACTAAGTTTAATTGGTATCTAAAGCATGTTTATTTGTTTAGTTTAATTGGTATCTAGAGCATATTTATTTGTTTAGTTTAATTAGTATTAGAGCATGTTTATTTGTTTTTGAAAATTTCATTGAATACTAAACATGAAACACGCATAGATATGCATAAAACAATAAATGGCAAGAATTTGAGTTTATATGCATGTTTGTATGCATGTTTTGTATGCATGTTCTATGTTTTTATTAAGTTCAATTGGTATCAAAAGCATTATTTAAAGAACATGTTTAGTTTTGGTATCAAGAGCTTGTAAAAGAGATCATTAGTTTTGTTTTGCATATACTAAGTTTAATTGGTATCTAAAGCATGTTTATTTGTTTAGTTTAATTGGTATCTAGAGCATATTTATTTGTTTAGTTTAATTGGTATCTAGAGCATGTTTATTTGTTTTTGAAAATTTTATTGGTATCTTTCATTGGTATCTAGAGCCATTTATTATTTTATGCATATCTATGCATGTTTCATGTTTAGTATTCAATGCACATATTTGTTGTTTATCCCTATGCATGAGTTAAGGGGGAGCTTCTTTAAAGCTTATCTTTAATCCATGCATATATAACTCCATGAGTTTTGTCATCATAAAAAAGGGGGAGATTGTTGGCCCATAGGCCTTCCACTCTAGTTTTGATGATGATTAACTCATGTAGTTATGTGAACTAATAATCTTGTGATTTTAGTTTCAGATCATTAATCAAGATATTAGTTGGTGATTAGCTTCAACAAGATGATTTGGAAGCTTTCACATGTTGATTCAAGAGCCCGAGCGTCAAAGATCATATATAGCACTTGCTCGGTGGATCAAAGAGTTTTGGATCGAGTCGGCTTGGAGATTGCGCTATACAAGAAGACATCGGTACCATAGTTTAGAGTTTGTGTTTAGATCCAAATTGTAAAGATTAGAATAGTATGATATGCTCAAGTTCACAACACACACGTTTTATGTTTGGATATTGGTTTTCAGTTTTTGGTTTAACCGATCTTGGTTTGCATGAATGGATATTATATCAAAACAAGTTTTCATGATTTAATGTATATTAGATTTGTTTTATATACATGCATGCTTCAACTATTTAGACAAACTTAGTTTGATAGCCTATTTCATGTGTTTCATGTTTTGGTATTTCTAACAAACATATTTTTGGAATTAAAGTCAAAAACTATGATATATATTTGTTTCATGTATATTGGATTTCTATCCATATGCATCATGCTTCAAAGTGTTTAAATATCTGTTTTTGTATTTGGATGAGTTTTGGACAAAACGTATTTTCTGTTGAAAAATCCAAGTTTGATAAAATACAAGTTTTAGTTTTTGATAAAATTTGCAAGACACAAAAATGATTCCAAATATTTCATATTGTCTTGAAATTTTTATCACAAGTTTGTATTTCAATATAAAATGTTAAAAGAATTTTTATGGAGCTTTTAGAAGAGATAAAAGAAGTCTTAAAATTATTTTTACCCTGTTTATCAGACCCAGAACTGGCTGACAGGTCAGGTCGGTCGACCGCTCGGTCGACTGTACCAAGGGCCGGTCGACCGTGCGGTCGACCGACGTGTACAGAGCTGTGCACGTCTGGCAGCCCAGTGGGCCGGTCGACCGGGCGGTCGACCGTAACTGAGAGCAGTGCTCTCTGTTCTTTTCGGTCGACCGGGCGGTCGACCGGCTGGTGCCTACGGTCAAATCCGACCGTTGGCCGGTCGACCGACCGGTCGACCGGTAGTTCAGTTTTGGCAGAAATTGCTGTCAACAGCTATATTTTTCTGGGGGCTATAAATACCCCATTAATGGCCAGTTTTCTCTAAGATTTTAAGAGCTAATTTTCCCCTACTCTCCAGTGTTTTCACAGCAATCAAAAGAAGTTTTTGGACTTAAATTGAACAATCTATTTGGTTTTTTTGCTAGGGTTTGGACAATCAAGAATAGGGTTTTTGGGGAAATATTTTTGATTGAACTTCTTCATCTTGATTTCAGTTTTTCCCAAGGATTTTCTTTGTGATTTTGATTTCCATTCCATTGGTTTTCTCCACACTTAAGCTACATAAATTTTCTTATTCTATAGGATCTTTGTGTGGGAGAAAGAGATTGTTTGTGGTTATTTGTTAGACCACCAAGTTGTAAACCCAATCTTTTCTTGGCTTTGTGCCCTTGGGTTGTATCCCTCAAGTTGTGAGGTGATCCTTGTGTTGCTTTGTGCTAATCCCTCAAGTTGTGAGGTGATTATTTGTTGGCTTGGAGTTGTGCCTCAAGGAGGAGGTTGTGTTTGTAAGGAGAGGAGTTGAGTACTCCTTGTAATTGTTATTGCCCCAAATCCTCAGTGGAGGTTCCCTTTGTGGGAGTCCTTTGTGGATAAGCTAGTGGACTTAAAATCCTTCTGTGTAAAGGCGGGGATGTAGAGCTGGGTGCTCGAACCTTGAAACATATCTTGTTGTTTGCGCTTGTTCCCTTGGCTCTTACTCTATCTCTCTCTCTCTTTACTTTGTGCCTTGCATCAATTCATATTGTTCATTCATAATTATTTGCTTGGCTTGTTTGAGTGTGCATCTCTTGTTAATTGCAATTAGTTTTTAAATTCCACATTTAGTTCACTAGATTAGCATTATCACCTATTCACCCCCCTCTAGGTGATTTCAAGTTTTTCATGGGGCCTATTTAAACCCCATTTGAGGGCTGATTTGGTTAAGATTTTTTAAGAAGAAAAATTTCCTACTCTCTAGTGTTTTATTACTAGTTTCAAAAGAGTTTTTAGAGCTAAAAAATTTGATCTTTGTTTTTTTTAAAAAGGGTTGGAAAATCATTTGAAAAGAAAATTCTTTGGGAATTAGTTTGATTTTCATTTTCAATTCTATCTAGAGTTTTTCTTTGAGTTCTTGATTTCCAAACTCTTTGTTTTCCACACTTGAGCCATATCTTGCTATCCTATCTATAGGATCTTTTATTTGTGGGAAAAGTTATTTGTGGTTGAGATAGACCACCAAGTTGTATCCCTCTTTATTTGTGGTATCCCTCTCGGGTAGAGGTTGAATTGGAGTGGTTGTTAGCTCTCTCTAGTGAGAGGTTGAGGTTGTGGTTTGCTCCCTCTAGTGAGAGGCGGAGTTGTGTTGGATTTGTATCCCTCTTAGTGAAGAGGTGTATTGTGGTTGTTTGGCTAAGGGCCTACCCCTCTTGTGTGAGGTGGTGTTTGTGTTACCTCTAGTGAGAGGTTGTATTGGTTGAGAGAGGAGTTGTGTACTCCCGGTTGTTGTTGCCCCAAATCCTTGTTGGCGGTTCCCTGTGTGGGAGTCCTGTGTGGACAAGTTAGTGGATTGGAAATCCTTCTTGGTGAAGGCGGGGACGTGGAGCTGGGTGCTCGAACCTCGAAACAAATCTTGTTGTTTGCGTTTGATCTATTAACTCTTATTCTCTCTCTTTACTTTGTGCCTTGCATCATTCATATTGTCATATCATAATTATATGCTTGGTTTGATTGTGTGTGCCTCACTTGTGCTTAACCATGAGAGCTTCATATAGCACCTCAACTCTTATTCAGAGGAATCAAGAGGAGTTAGTCCAGAGCCCTTCACCGGTAATTCGGCTACACTCGTTGGTTGCATTAAGTGTGTTGCAAGTATTGTTTTAATTTCCGCATTTAGTTTATTAGATTAGCCTTATCACCTATTCACCCCCCCTCTAGGTGATTTCAGAAAGCCCCGAGGAACCGATTGTTAATGCGGAAATTGAACCAAGAAGAAGTCAGAGATCTAGAATCTCAAAATCTTTTGGTCCAGATTTCATAGCATACGCTATTGAAAGTGAGCCTCAAATATTTAAAGAGGCTATGTCAACCCCAGAAGTACAAATGTGGAAAGAAGCTATAAATAGCGAAATAGAATTCATACTAAGTAATCATACTTGGGAATTGGCAAACTTGCCTCCTGGCAGTAAACGAATTGGGTGTAAGTAGATTTTTAAAAGAAAATTAAAACCCGATGGATCTATCGATAAGTACAAGGCTAGATTAGTAGCCAAGGGTTATCGACAAAAAGAAAGACTTGACTACTTTGATACTTATTCACCAGTAACAAGAATAAAATCCATTCGGATGTTGATTGCAATTGCAGTATTACATAACTTAGATATCCATCAAATGGATGTCAAGACTGCATTCTTAAATGGTGAATTAAATGAAGAAATATATATGGAGCAACCTGAAGGATTTATAGTCAAGGGCCAAGAACACAAAGTGTGTAAATTGGTAAAATTCTTATACGGTCTAAAGCAGGCTCCAAAACAGTGGCATGAGAAATTTGATAGTGTCATGATCAAAGATGGATTCACTATCAATGAATGCGATAAGTGTGTTTATACGAAAACAGTTGAAAATGCATGTATCATTGTTTGCCTTTATGTAGACGACATGTTGATACTTAAGACTAATATTGAAATTATTAAGTCCACTAAAAGAATGTTATCCAATAATTTTGACATGAAGGATCTGGGGGTTGCTGATGTAATTTTAGGAATTAAAATCACCAGAACACCAGATGGAATCAGTCTATCTCAATCTCACTACGTGGATAAGATGATAGAAAGATTCAAGGATCATAGATAAAGGAGAATACAAATTCTTTTCTCCCACACGTCCACCTTCATAAGAATATAGGAACTGGAATACGCCAGTTGGAGTATTTTCAGATTATCGAAAGTCTAATGTATTTGATGAATTGCACTAGACCCGATATTGCTTACGCTGTAAGCAAGTTAAGCAGATATACTAGCAATCCTAGTGATCAACATTGGACCGCTCTACTACGAGTATTAGGTTACGTATCACATACCAAGGAATATGCCTTGAGATATGGACAGTATTCACCTGTACTTGAAGGATACAGTGATGCTAATTGGATTGCAGATTCTGAGGAATCAAAATCAACTAGCGGATATGTATTTACTCTAGGAGGAGCAGTGGTATCTTAGAAATCTTCTAAGCAAACATGTATTGCCCGTTCCACTATGGAATCGGAATTCATAGCCTTAGATAAGGCCGGAGAAGAAGCAGAATGGCTTCGACAATTTTTGGAAGATATACCATTATGGCAAAAGGCAGTGCCTGCTATATGTATACACTGTGATAATCAAGCAGCTATATATAGGGCACAAAATGTTATATACAACGGTAAGTCTAGACATATTCGTCGTAGACATAATACTGTGAAGCAGTTGCTCTCAAATGGAATTATCTCTATTGACTTTGTCTCGTCAAAAGATAATTTAGCGGATCCGCTTACTAGAGGTTTAAATGGAGAGCGAATAAACTGCGCATCGAGGGGAATGGGTCTAAAAGCCTAACCTTACTGAGTTAGCTTAATGGAAACCTCACTTAGTGACTGGAGATCCCACACACTAAGTTCAAGAGAAAAAACTAGTTATGATTGACTCAGCAAGTAAGCACTTGGGAGCTTGACTCCAATCCATTCCTAAGGTGCACATAAGTGCTTTTCTACAAGTGGATTAAGGATAAGCTTAACGCTTTTAAAGATGCCTATATCTTGTTACGAAACAAGTGGAGTGAGTAGACTACTCTTAATAGGACGATCACCTATGTGAGTATAGAGTTGGGTCGGCTCTTTGGGAATTTCTATGGATGCTGTTATTCCCTAAAGATACTCTCTGAAACAAAGAAAGTCCAGGGGCAAAATGGACACAACCGAGAACCAAAGTTGATTTGGAAAGTCGCTGTGTGAAGCTTGTTGACTTGGCATACACTAACGGCTAACAGTTCAAGACCTAGTGATTGGTCACTAATGTTACACATTTATTATCATATTTCCATACTTATTATAGAATAAAATCTGCTTTGTCCTAATTAAATGTTTAATTTATTTGCAGGCCCATTCCTTAAGGAGATGAAGAGAAACAAGCCCAAAAGCCCACCAAATTCTGATTAATTCAGAATAAATTTGAAATGAAGAAATCAGGGCAAAATCTTGGCATATAAGGAAGGTTTAGAAGAATCCTCCTTGAATCAAGATGAAGAAATCAGGGCAAAATCTTGGCATATAAGGAAGGTTGAGAAGAATCCTCCCTGTGGGCAAAATCTTGGTATATAAGGAAGGTTGAGAAGAATCCTCCCTAAATCAAGGCAAAATCTTGGCATATAAGGAAGGTTGAGAAGAATCCTCCCTGAATCAAGCACAATCAAAGGCTGTTTTGTCAACTTTTGAAGAAAAAACAAGAAAAATCAGAAGAAGATACGGGAAATACATCAGACCAGGAGATTCCCCCAATCTTCCTTGATCTTCTCCTTTAGGTTTTTTGCCTATAAATACTAGTTTTAGCTGAGCAGGGAGAGGGCAGGCAGATTAGGATTTAGCCTAGTTTTTCATTTCTTAGTTTAGGTTTTTGCTTTTCTTTTTCATGTAATTTAGTTTTCATTTATGTAATTCTGAGGAGATCAACTTTCATCGAAGAATGAGACTGAAGCTTGAGCTAAAAGTGACAATTGGTGTAAGGTTTTATTTCTTTTCTTCGATTGTTATGAAATCAAATCAATGCTATTTCCTTGTATGTTCTTTTTAGTTCTCTTCTTCTTTTCTATTTTACCTTTCTTTTTGGTACAACTGTCTTCCAAGTGAGTCTAAAAGCATCGAAAGAGCCTTACCTTTGCGAGTGCCACCGATAGCTCATGACGATGGAATTGTGAGTCTTTCTGTATCATTTCATGCTTGCGTATCTTGATGATGTAATGTGGAAGAGACCAACACTCGACTCTTATGGGCTATGCGCTAACTGCCTCCAATTCAAGGTAACATTGAAGCTAAGAACTCAAGGTAAGCTTTTGGTGAAAAGAAGGTAAATATTTGTTTTCTTTTCTTTTTCATTTCTGTAAATTAAATCACTACATCTTCCAACTCTATCATCTCCACTTCATTGTACTTAGTCGCTTTTCATCGTTTTCTGATTTTCCACTTTCTTCATCTTCCATTTTCTTTCTACTTTAAGATAACTTTCTTTTTCATTTTCATAACTAAAAACAGAGAAGAACCTTCGTTTTATTTTCTTAAAAGATTTCAATAAAGAACTGTAACGCTTCCATCGCAAACCCTCCTTGTGGATCACGACCCGCATAGCCACTTGCTATCGCGGTAGAATTGAGCACTTGCACATCTTTATTTTTAAGTTCTGTAATTCCGTATTTTGTGTGCAGGTTTTACCTCAATCAAATTTTGGCGCCGTTGCCGGGGAGGGTAATGGTTTTTATTGAAATCTGATTTATATTGAATTTTTAGAACTAAAACGAATTTTCTTCTCTGTTGCAGGTTATAGGGCAAGCAAAGCAGGAAAAAGGATTGCAGAAACATATAAGTGGTTTTGGGCCTCTGTTCTAGAAAACAGAGACCAAGTACCCTCTGAATTGCTTTGCAAAATTCTAGTTTTCTGCAACTTTATTTCTTATATGCAATCACATAAGCCTGCTAATAATCAACAGTAAAACATTTGTTGAAAAGATAAAAAATTGATTAGACGTTTGCATTTTAGGCACGTGTCTTTTCAATTCATTTATTTTTACTGTTGAAGAGTGCTGGAGCAAGGTACGTACGCATTGCATCTAGAATAGGACTATCTCTTGGTTGATTTACATCGCTTTGAGTGAATCTTATTACATATCTTGTACACTTGCACAAACTTATCTTAAGGGCACTAACCCATAACAAGATAAGGTGGGGATTTAATCACCCTTCCTTAGCCCAAAAAATCAGATTCCAAGCACTCACTAACCCAAGCCTAACTAAAAATGAGTAGACGTTGGCCCTAGGGACATCTCGGACTCAATTAGGAGATCATCCTAAGGGGGAAAAGTGTTGGAATTTGACTCTTGCAAAATCAGTGTCTAGGAAAGGGATTAAGGGCTGAAAGCCCGAAGGTTGGTGGTTATTTAATTAAGGAACGTCTTTGACGGAAAACCTCCCACCAACCTTGCCCTGACCTGGCTGATTAGCTTGTGGTCAAAGTCTGCATTGGACCTCCCGTGGACAGTCTAACCAGTTAGGAGTCGTCTAGGTCATAGGTCTACCCTAACTTAGATTAGAATTTTTTTTTCTTTTTCTTTGTTTATTTGTTTGTTTTTCTTTCTTCTTGTTTGTATTCTATTGTGTGATATGGACCATAATAATAATTTTTTCAACTACAATAATAATCCATATTACACACCGACTTCATTTTCGGATATTACCAACCCGGCAAATCATAACTTTGACCAACCTAGTGTGCCGGATTGGTCTTATCCGAATCAATATAACCCTTGTCCCCCATCGTATGACTATAATTTCCATAACGATTTCAACTCTTCACAGAGTCAGTGGGGATTCACCTACCCCGAGTCAGATTTTCAACCAAATTGTCCTCCTTTTCCACCCAGTCCATATTATGTTCAAGATTCATACTCAGTTTCACCCGTCCAAAATAGGAAACCATCAATTATGGAAATGAGTATGCGTGAGTCCAAACATAAATCCCAAAATCTGATGGACTCACAATTTCACTACCACTTCCAAGACAATTCTTCATCTTTTCATCAAAACAATGAACCTATCAACTATGAAAAGATGCTTGAAGCCATGACTCAGGCTCAAAACACTCGTAACCGTGACATAGATATGATGGTCGAATCTCTACGTTCCCACCGTCCTGATGTCACTAGCTATTCTGTTAGAGCCGAAGAATCATGTAGTTTTGGAAATCAAGATTCCATTTCAGAACAACCATTTGAACTTGCCCAAACTCCAAATTTTGAAAAAGATATTGACAGTTTAGCAAGTTATCCTTTTCCTGAAATAGAACTTGAAAATGAATATGATCCTGAACCCCAACTTAGTGATTCGATTTTACTTCCCGATTCGATTATGACTCCGGTATCTTCACCTGATTTCGATCTTTTCCCGGAGTCAACATTGGATCCTGTACCAATTCATAATGAAATTGAATCACCGATCTTTGAGGATCATATTGAACTTGACCAATTATACACTTTTGAAGATCCTATTGACAAATTGGCAAGTTCTCATTTTTATGATATTGAATTCAATGAGATATGTGACCTAGATTCTCAAATTTGTGATCCAGTTCAACTTTCTGAATCAATATTGACTCCTGTTCTATTACCAAACTTGAATAATATTCTAGAGTCGGTTTTGATTCCATCACCTCTCATCCCTGAACTGGAATCACCCATATTAGGTCACATTCCATTGTTGGAAAATACATGTGGACTTGAGTTTCAACTTCTTGACTTGGACCCAATTTCTGAACCTATTTCGACTCCTGAACCTTTACTTGACTTAAGTCACCTTCCTGAGTCGGTATTAGTTCCAGTCCTTCCTGAGTCCAAGTCAACTGTTCTATCATTTCATACTCCATTCTGGGACGAGGTGGTTGACAAATTTGACTCCGAAATTAGTTATGAAATATGGAAATTAGATGGGGTTAAATATTTAATAAAGATCCTTCATGGATTTATCTTTTTAATGGGTTATATTAAAGATATTTCTGGTGGGTTCCTCCGAGACCCAAGAAAAATTGATTGGGCCGCGTTTCGTGGACCAATCAGACCGCCACCGGAACCACCACCTTAAGGTAACCTTTTCCTTCCCTTTCTTCTTTTTCATGCATCTATGCATTAATTCATACATTGAGGACAATGCATGAGATAGGTGTGGGGGAGGGTCTAACATAACTTTCTTTTTGTTTAAAAAAATAAATAAATAAAAAAATTAACATTTTCTTTACTTTTAAAAACTTTTTGAAAATAGAAACAATATTTTGACATATTTTTTGTAAGAAATTAAGTTAATTTTAAGGAATAGGAAAATCTAAATTAGGATTTCTTATACTTGGTCAAAATAAGATTATTTGTTTGATTTTTAGGGTTAGGAAGAAAATTTGTCAAAGTAATTTAGTCTTGATCTTTACCTTGATGAAATATGCACCCTTCATACACTTACACACTTAGGGTTCAAAAACAAAGATTCTTATGCCTTATAAAAAAAAAGATAAACAAATCTAATTATTGATTAGCTAGGTGCTTTGGCCTAAGAAAGCCTTAGTATTTATGTGAAAGATGATTAGATAAGTTTGAAAAGAAAAATATATATAAAAATCTTCTGATTAAGCTGGGTATTTGTGCCTAATAAAGCATAAGTGTTCACGCCTAAAAGAGGTCCATATAATAAAATCCTTAGTTTTGTGGCCTTGTTTGCTTGAGTCCTTAAGTCCGAGGGGTGTCTTCTCACCCGGTGCCCTAAGGCCGTCTGGTTTGGGAGTCATCGATTAAAGGCTCATTACATGGGCAGATTAGAAAGCCTAAACTAAGGAATAATACCACCAAAAAAAAAATTATATATATATATAAATAAGGCATAAGAGTTAGAGTTAATGAACCCTTAGTCAAAATTTTCACAGTCACAAGTGCATATGACTTAGGGTAAAGTAATAGACTAGATGAGAAGTACAACTTGACTCCTTGCTTTAATTGATAACAAATTTTTGAATAGAGACTAAGTTTAGGAATGAAAAATTCAGTTTTCCTATAACTTATAGATTGCTTAGATCTTACAATTATATTCAAATATTTTTCCCTTTCAAAATGCTTTTCGAAAATACTAACTCTTTAATTCCCTTTCTTTATGGATTTTGTGGGTGTAATCCACTGAAAACCCTCACGAGACAAAACTCGTCCTCTAGGGGAAACCTAGAGGTTTAACGGCTTGTTGCACATGCTCAGTGCAATCGCGTGACCTGCGAAAGTGGTCTAATAATCCTTAGTATAGTTTAGTTGTTTTGCTCGAGGACGACCAAAAGATAGGTATGGGGGTGTGATTGGTCACTAATGTTACACATTTATTATCATATTTCCATACTTATTATAGAATAAAATCTGCTTTGTCCTAATTAAATGTTTAATTTATTTGCAGGCCCATTCCTTAAGGAGATGAAGAGAAACAAGCCCAAAAGCCCACCAAATTCTGATTAATTCAGAATAAATTTGAAATGAAGAAATCAGGGCAAAATCTTGGCATATAAGGAAGGTTTAGAAGAATCCTCCTTGAATCAAGATGAAGAAATCAGGGCAAAATCTTGGCATATAAGGAAGGTTGAGAAGAATCCTCCCTGTGGGCAAAATCTTGGTATATAAGGAAGGTTGAGAAGAATCCTCCCTAAATCAAGGCAAAATCTTGGCATATAAGGAAGGTTGAGAAGAATCCTCCCTGAATCAAGCACAATCAAAGGCTGTTTTGTCAACTTTTGAAGAAAAAAACAAGAAAAATCAGAAGAAGATACGGGAAATACATCAGACCAGGAGATTCCCCCAATCTTCCTTGATCTTCTCCTTTAGGTTTTTTGCCTATAAATACTAGTTTTAGCTGAGCAGGGAGAGGGCAGGCAGATTAGGATTTAGCCTAGTTTTTCATTTCTTAGTTTAGGTTTTTGCTTTTCTTTTTCATGTAATTTAGTTTTCATTTATGTAATTCTGAGGAGATCAACTTTCATCGAAGAATGAGACTGAAGCTTGAGCTAAAAGTGACAATTGGTGTAAGGTTTTATTTCTTTTCTTCGATTGTTATGAAATCAAATCAATGCTATTTCCTTGTATGTTCTTTTTAGTTCTCTTCTTCTTTTCTATTTTACCTTTCTTTTTGGTACAACTGTCTTCCAAGTGAGTCTAAAAGCATCGAAAGAGCCTTACCTTTGCGAGTGCCACCGATAGCTCATGACGATGGAATTGTGAGTCTTTCTGTATCATTTCATGCTTGCGTATCTTGATGATGTAATGTGGAAGAGACCAACACTCGACTCTTATGGGCTATGCGCTAACTGCCTCCAATTCAAGGTAACATTGAAGCTAAGAACTCAAGGTAAGCTTTTGGTGAAAAGAAGGTAAATATTTGTTTTCTTTTCTTTTTCATTTCTGTAAATTAAATCACTACATCTTCCAACTCTATCATCTCCACTTCATTGTACTTAGTCGCTTTTATCGTTTTCTGATTTTCCACTTTCTTCATCTTCCATTTTCTTTCTACTTTAAGATAACTTTCTTTTTCATTTTCATAACTAAAAACAGAGAAGAACCTTCGTTTTATTTTCTTAAAGATTTCAATAAAGAACTGTAACGCTTCCATCGCAAACCCTCCTTGTGGATCACGACCCGCATAGCCACTTGCTATCGCGGTAGAATTGAGCACTTGCACATCTTTATTTTTAAGTTCTGTAATTCCGTATTTTGTGTGCAGGTTTTACCTCAATCACCTAGTTCACTGATTAGCCAGTAAGTCCGATAAAACTTTCGCTATGGAAGGTTCAAGACCTAGTTCACCTATCCTGATGCAGTTTCTTTTCTAAGGTACCTTTCACAATAGAGTCAGTCTCTTTGTGTGTCAATTCCTTGAATCTCCATTCATTGTGGGGGATTGTTGGAATATGAAGAATATATTTGTGAATCTTTGAATTGAATTACGGCGAGATTCGTTGATCGAATCAATTGGATGATGGTTGGAGTGTGTTCTCCTTCCATTGGGGATAAACATAGTATATTCACATGTTCAATTCCGACTTCGAATGAATGAGATATTCAAGTCTAAAGATTGCCTAATTCAAAGTCAAAATGGGACTAAAGGTAGCTAAAAGCATTTAGTCCCACATTGGCCATAGGATGGAAGTTCGTAGTGTTTAAATAGAGAAAATTGAGAACAAAGGGCGTGCCCTTTGGGTACTTGGAGTTTTCGCGTGCGATTAGGAGGGAACCATGCCCGCACATGGCGCGCGCCGCTAGCGCCGGCAGCGGCCGGCGGGCTTGGGCTCGGGTTCGGGTTCCCTACCCGGCCTTGTTCTTTTTGAATCAGGTCTCACGGGTATGGGTTGCAAGCATATCCGAACCGCCCCGCTATCCGAACCGCTCCGCTATCCGGATCCAAACCGCCCCGCCAATGGCTGTCTGTAAGCCGTCGCGGCGGTTGGGCGGTTGGATGGTTGCGACGGTTGAACCGAACCGTTGCAACGGTTCAGACCGAACCGTTGCAATTGTTGATGGGTTCGGACCAATCTGCCCCTCCCGGAGTGCTATAAATAGCGCTCCGTTCTCTCATTCTAAGACACACCAAATGAAAACTCTCTCTCTCTGCGTTCTGAACTGGAAGTGAAGTTCTGCGTTCTGAACTGGGAAGTGAAGTTCTAAAGTAACTTCCAACGAGAAGTGAGAAATTCAGTTTCCGAAGCGACTTCCAAAAGAGATTCTGCAAAAATTCATTCTGAAAGAGGGCTCAGAAAATTCAACAGATTCTTTAATAAATTGTTTCTGAATCTAGGACTTCCGAAGAAGAATATTCTTCAACCTTCCTTCTTCCTCTACAGTGGGTGCTCCTCCAAAGTAAAGGCAAATATTCTCCCGAAATTTGTGTTTGTCCCGCTGCTTCAACAATTCTGTGAAGGTATTGGTTAACTACGGTTCGAGCGTACGGTGATTTGGTAGTGCTATCCAAATACCGTGAAGGAGTGTTGTATCTTGGGAGACCAGCGTCCAGTAACCCGTTAGCACTGGTGCGGGGGACGTAATTGTCTTAAGGAGATTCGCTCTAAGCGTACCTCACTCCAAGTATTGTATAAGTGAATTAATTTCTTTATACAGGGGATATACTGATATTCAGTATATTGAGACTGATTTATATCAGTCTAATTGGTGTTTAACCAAGGAAGGAAATTCAAAGGTGGTTCTTAAATTAAGGAACATTCTATTGAATGGAAAACCTCCCACCTGATATTTACCGACCTGGCCAATTAGATTGTTGATATTTCAGTGATATTGATTAGTTGTCAGATTGATTCCAGAAACCAGCAGCAATTTTACAAGAACTATTGATGGATTATAGAGATGGATGCTAACACTAACTTTTGCTATTAACTTAGATCTTACTCTAACTTAATTCAATATTTACTTTACTCAGTCAATGTTAGAGTGTTCTTTGTTCAAGTAAGAATAGTGATAATCACTTTGTTGTGCTAACATTCATGCAATAGCTTCTTATCTCATACTTGCTTCACAATAACTTTGATGGTATAGCGTTCCTATTAGCCTTGTTATGAACAACATCAATTCCATGTCATGATCCATATTTTGAATACTTTGCAAGATAGCCAATGAACACTTGAGGCATCCATCTACCAAGTCTAGAAGCTCAATCAATCTCATAGGTAATACTTGATGCACTTGAGGATTCAAGATGAACAATTGCCAATGATTCAATATGAGACACTCCAAGGATTAGTACGTTAATAGTTTTTAGAAGATTAGTTAGCTATGTATTTTCTCTCTTGAAATCACAAATTCACTTCACTTTTGTTTTAAAACTTGCTTTCTTCAATAGTCAACACAAATCTTCCGGTTTCATTTCTTACTACGCATTTTCATTTTCGTTTTCGTTTTCACAATCTTCTTCTTTCATAATCCAACCAACACCACACCATTTTCTTTCTTGTTTTCTTTTAACTTTCGAAAACAAGAGAAATAACTCATTTCTTAGTAAATGCCAAAAAGTTTTTGACGTCGTTATCCGGGGAGGTAATGGTATTCGTACTAACCAGTTTTAACATTGTTGTCTCTTTTTTCCTGTGTGCAAGAGCAGATATTAAGAAAATATTTGCTGTCGAATACATATAAGTGGCTCTGGGCCTCTAGTATAGAAAGCAGAGATCAGAAGCCCTCAAATCTGCCTTGCAAACACGATAATTGTAGCATAAACGTGGTAGTTTAAGTTGACTACTCACACTTTTTTGTTGCAGGGCTGCTAAAATTGCAAAAAATACTTTCTGCAAATATTAGTTTTCTTAATTGTGTGATTCTGCTCACTGTTCATAACTCAACAGTAACTGATTCGTTGTTAAATCTAAAAAAAAGTTTAGACTTTACATTTTAGGGCACTTGTCTAATTTCATTACTGTTGAACAGTGCTGGAGCAACATACGTATGCAATGCATTTGGCATAGGACTAACCTTTGAGTGATTTAATCGCTTTGAGTGTTATCTTATTCCTAAATATTGTAATCACATAGAGGGGGGGGGGGTGAATAGGTGATGGCTAATCTAAAGGTCAATTAATGTAGAATTAAAATTTATTTAATACAAACTAAAAACTTCTTAAACTAAACACCAAGTATAACACAAGAGTGTAGCCGGATTCCCCGTGAAGGGCTCTAGACTAACTCCTCAAGATTCCTCTAAATAAGAGTTGATGTGCCGCGTTGGCTCTCTTGGTTGAATACTAGTGTTAGCAAACAAACCCCAAGCATATAACAATATGAGCACAAGTATATATCTAGCAATTAAAGATGAAAGCAATATAAGCATGCACGATATAAACAAGTAAGAGATAGAGAGAGAGAGAGAGCAATCGCAAACATAGGAGATTTGTTTCGAGGTTCGAGCACACTTGCTCTACGTCCCCGCCTTCAACACTTGAAGGATTTCCACTATAAACCGCTCCCACCGGATCACTCGGTGCCGCAACACCTACAAGGTGAGTTCACACTTGAACTCCTTGGACTCTCTAGTCCCTTCACTCGTTCCCGCAAGAACACACCGCAAGCCCACTAGCTCGCCGAGGCCGCACCTCAAACAAAGAGTTCATACGCGAACTCGAAACACCGCGAACCCGCAAGTCCGCCTCCTCAAATACAAAGATGGAACTTTGGTGATCACAACACTTTGATCACCTAAAATCCTCTCACAACAAATATCCCTATAGGTAGATATAGCAATGGATAGCTCAAGTGTTTGTGTGAGAAAACTAGGGTTGAAATGGTGGAGGAAAACACATGAAATCACTTTGAAAACACTCTCGATAAACTCCCCTTTTAGTTGGAAATATTAGCTCTCAAACAAGTGGAGAAAACCTCTTAATAGAGTAGGAAAAACTGGCTCAAAAACCACTTCAAAATTTTGGCTAAAACAGCCCCCTAAAGACCCCTCTTTATAGGCTAGAGAAACTAGCCGTTGGGGTAATTTTTCAGCTCTGACGGCTGTCGGTCGACCGACCCAGTCGACCGCCAACGGTCAGATTTCTGACCGTTGGAGCCTCGATCGACTGGCCCGGCCGACCACGGCCTGGAACAGAGAGCAGAGCTCTCTACCGTCGACCGGCCCGGTCGACCGGGGCTTTCCAGAGAGCAAAAGCTCTCTAGCGGTCGACTAGGTCGGTCGACCGGCCCTCCAGCCAAGCTGGCGTGCACATTCTATGCACATCGGTCGACCGACTAGGTCGACCGACTTCTAGCTCGGTCAACCGGTCCGGTCGACCGGCAGAAGCCAGGTCAGGTTATTATGGGGATTCAAAACTAGGTATTTTGACTTTGATAAAATCCAATAAATTCACAAAAAATCTACAAAAATAGGTTCAATATAATACTTTGATAAACAAACATGTTTGAGTAAAATCAAGACATGTTACAAATAATTTGAACTATTTTTGTAACTTAAAAATTTTGGCTAAAAACAAAATCTGTATTTTTCCAAAATAGATTTTTCCAAAACTTCTCCAAATACAAAAACAAGATATTTTAAACATTTTTAAAGCATAGTGTGTATGGATATGATCCTCTACACATAAATGATGAAATATCTATGTTTTTGACAATAAGCACTAAAAATAGTTTTGGTTAAAGACATGTATATATTAAACTCCAAAAACCAAAACGGTATTTTGTCAAAATGAAAATTCTTTTATGAAACACATCTAAATCAAGAGTGTGTGTGTGTATATGGTATACTTGAGCAATCCACCAACTATTCTATCCTTTACATTTTTAATCTAAAACAAAAATCTTAATAAAAAAAAACCTAGACACAAGTCTTGATCATGAAGGTCTTCACTTGAAGTCTTCTCATCTTCTTTACTTGGTCCAAACTTGATCCAACGAGCTAGACTCCTCTTGAGTACTTGATGTGATCTTGATGCACAAGCTCTTGAATCAAACCGTGCTAGCTTTTATTGAAGCTAAACACCAACTAAGATCTTGATCATAATTCTGAGATTAATTAAACACAAGATCATTAGTACTATAACTACATGAGTTGATCATCATCAAAACTAGAGTGATGGGCCTTTGGGCCAACAAATATTTGCACACTTGCACAAATCGATCTTAAGGGCAAATCAAGCCTAGAAGATTCGGTGGTTGGGCATAATTAAGGCTCGTTGTTTACGCATGGAACCTCCCACTGAATTTTGCCCTTACCTAGCCGATTACTTTGTAGTCAGGTTACTACAATATAGCTCCCCTGGGTAGTCAACCAGTTCGGAGTCGTCTAGGTCCAGGTATATCTTAGACTAAGCTTGGTGATTTTTTCTTCTTTTTTGTTTGCTTTCTTTGTTTATTGTTTGATACTTTGTTTGTGGTGTGAACTTGCATGCAAGTGTGGTCAAGGGACCCAACTTCATCTCATCTAGTTAGGAACACTTTGCGCACACCCACTCCCCCCCGGAGTTGAATCCAATCATGTCCCAACATTCTTCACTCCAAGACAAGTTCTATCCGATAAGAACCTCACTTCCTTCATACATTTGATTACCAGAAGCCAACGGTTACAACTTTGAGCTAAAACTGCAATTCATTAACACTCTCCCTGGATTCATAGCTTAGAGTCTGAGAACGCATACTTCTTCTGAGAGAATTTGAAGAAGTATGCTTAATGATAAGTCTTCAGCTGGGAGACGATGCCGTTAGATTAAAATTCATCTCGTTCTCACTTAAGGACTTAGCAAAGAAATGGCTTACACTCTAGCGGTAGACTCGATCTCTTCCTAGGATGATTTCGTCAAGGTGTTCTTGAAGAAATTTTACCTGATCAATAAAACTACGCTCGTTAGGAAGAACACCATGCATTTTAGATGCGATTCTAGCGAATCATTTTGGAAGTATTTCGGGTGTTTTAAAGGCCTCCTCGCCCAGTGTCCACACTATGGCATAAAAAAGTGGCGGTATTGTCAGATTCTTTATGACAGTCTTGAATATCCAACAAAAACACTCCTTGAAACAATGTGTCAAGAAGAGTTTTTACAAAAGATGAAAACCAGGGTTTGGAACAGTTTGAGGAGTTAGCAAAAAAAAGAAAACAATCCAGTGGGAGTCATGTTCAGAAAAACCCCAGAGTCAAACCCCATGTAACGCCCCGATCCCGTGGGTATAGAGACGTTACTGTGACGAATATGCACAGGGTGAAAATAACCTCACACTTATACTAAGCATCAGTACATGCAGGAAACAGAGTGCGAAAGCATATTTCCACAAAATATACTATTATCACAGAATGTGATCCAATATTAAATGAATATTACATTACCAAGAGACGCAAAGTGTGAAATATAATAAGATATACAAGAATGAACAGTACAAAAAGAGCATACTGTAGAGAAATAGAAAACCCTAAAAGTAGATTGTATATTGAATGAAAGAGAGTTATAATATATATAGAACAAAGAGGGTATATCGGTAAAGATGGGTAATCCCCCAATAACTCAATAACCAGATATTAATGACTTAACTTAACACTCCCCCTCAAGCTGGAGTATAGACATCCAACATGCCTAACTTGTTACAAAGATTAGAAAACACTTGAGGTGAGGCGGGTTTAGTAAGTAAATCAGCTAACTTCTTTGAAGATGGTGTGAACTGGAACATAACCACCTTCTTGGTCCAAGCATCTCGAATAAAGTTGACAATCGACCTCAATGTGTTAGTTATTTTATGAAACATTGGGTTCTGGGTAATATAGATGATAGACTGATTATCACAATGCATAGGTGATCGGGAAAAATCACGCACGAAAAGTGTATGTTTGAAATCAAGAGTTAAAAGTACGTACTTTGGCTTCCTCGATACTTCCGTTATAGTATAGAGTCTAAAACGAATCGAATTCACAAGGACGGGAGGCGAGAGAAGTTTTACCGGTTGATTCACGTGTGTGTTAAAAATTCTTCTATGTTTGAAAGAATGAAAAGAATGAAAAGAGAAGTACGGTGAAACACGAAGAAGTGGAAAACATAGAAGAAATGGAATTTGTGATTTTGGTATATTTCTAAAACAAAGTGAAAAGATAAAGAAAACTCATGGTTACTAATTACTAATGGCTCCACCAACATGCTAACCTCTTAGTGATAGTTTCCTCACATGTATCATTGGCCATCACTAGTCCTTGGCTCAAGAGCTTTACAAAGCATGGCTCATATGTTAACTTTCACACCCAAATTCAACCAAGTGAAAGGTACACTTAAATCATCAAAACCCAATAAGAGCAAGTATGAAATAAAGTAATGTTATCTTGTTAGAGATTTAGATGTTAGAGTGTTAGATCCATCATCATGAGCCATCAATAGCTCTTGCAAGAGCAAGGCCAAGCAGAGGTTATTAGATTCATGTGAATTATAAAATAAGAAGTTAGACTAGTTAGTGGTTAGTAGTTAGTTGCCATGAGAGAAAAGATTAGCTAAACATGTAAAAGGAGTCAGAGAAGAAAACAAAGATAAGTTAAGAGAGCACCTTTCATAGATTGTCACGTTCTATTACAAGCACTCTTGCTTCACAATCATGTACCACTCTCTCTCCTATTATAAGATTTACAAGAAATAGAAAATACAAAAGAGGAAAAAGAAGAACACTAACCTAAACTACCCTAAACTACAAAATGGAGATGAAACTATCCTAAAATATTGCATATCTCTTGCTCTAGAAACCCCAAGGGGTATTTATAGGCACAAGGGGAAAGAGGGGCTAGGGGGAAAACCCTGGCCCAGGCCGTGTTTTCACGGCTCTTCTAGAGCCGCGCGTGCGGCGCTTCGGGCCGCGCACTGTCCCGTCGTGCCCTATAGATGCAGTTCCCGGTTTCTGATTTTGGGTCCTTGGTTTTGACGAATCAGCTCTCCAAAGTCAATGACTAGATTATAGGCCTTTAATCACCCATTAAATGGTGATTTAGGGTCTTCTTCTTCATTGCACACTATGGATCAAGGAACATGTAAGAGAGGTGTTATTAGCAGAATTTAATATGAAATAAATGTGAAGATATGATAAGAAAATATGCAGTTTTAGAGACTAATCACACCCCCACACTTATCTTTTGCTCGTCCCATGCAAAAAAAAAAAACTAAATAAATTATGACACCACTTTTGCAGGTGACGCGATTACACTGAGCATGTGCAACAAGCCGTTAAATCTCTAGGTTTTCCTTAGAGGAAGAGTTTTGTCTCCTAAGAGTTTTCAGTGTACTACACCCATAAAATTCATAAAGAAAGAAATCAAATATTAGTTCTTTGAAAATACATTTTGGAATAGAGAAAAGTGTTGAAGTATTTTTGTGAAAATATAAGTAATCCAAGGTCATAGGTTAACTAGAAATTATTCTTCCTTAAACTAAGTCGAAATGCAAAATCTTGTTATAAATTAAATGTAAGAATTCAAAATTGAATTGATTCTTTGATCTTTCATAAAACTCTTAGAAAAATATGCACTTTATGAACAGTGAAGATTTTGGGATATTGACTCAAACTTTCATGCCATTATTTATATTATTATATATATATATATATTATTTTTTTCTTTTTTTCTTTCTTTAGTTTTCTTAGGCTTTCTTATTTACTCGGGTAGTGAGCCTTTAGCCGTTGACTCCCAAACTAGATGATCTTAGGGCACCAGATGAGAAAATATCCCTCAGACTAAAGGACTCGAGTAAATAAGGCCACAAAACTAAAGGGAATTATTTTATTTTTGTACACCGTTTTAGGTGTGAACAATTATGCTTCCTGAGGCATAATTACCCAACTTCAATAAATGAATTTAGTATCATAATTTTTTTTAAATATATTTTTTTATGGAATTTTCAGTCTTTGTTTCAATCCCAAAAATTATGTAAGCGTGAAGTGCATAAATCTAAAGAAAAAAAATTCAAGATCAAATTATCTATCCAATCTTACTTTCTTATCCTAAAAATTTAAACAAGATCTATTATTTTGACTCAGTTTAAAATTTCATAATTTTAGGTCTTCCTAATTCCTAAGATAATCTTAATTTTCTTAAAAATAAATTAAAACTATTTCCCTTATGTCAAAAAGTTTTGAAAAAGAAAAGAAAAGAGTTTTTATGCAAAAGAAATTTTAAAAAGTTTCTAAAAAGAAGTGTAAATGAAAGAAAATTTAAAACAACCTATGTTAGTAAACCCTCCCCCACACTTATCTCATGCATTATCCTTAATGCATCGTGAATGTGTATATACATAAAATAAATAGGAAGGGAAGAAAAATTACCTTATGGTGGTGGTTCCGGTGGTGGTCGGATTGGGCCAAGCGTTGCTGCCCAATCAAGATATCATGGATCTTGTAGAAACCCACCAGTGACCTCTCTAATATGACCCAGTAAAATGCTGATTGAATGAATGGTCTTATTTAAAAACTTATCCCCATCTAATTTTCAATTTTTAAAATTAATTACTGAGTCATTTTCTTCAACATTCTTGTCCAACAATGAAGTATGATTTTGAGAGATGATGGATTTGGACTCAAATGGATCTAGAACAAAAACCGATACCGACTCGGGAATTTAACTCAGATCAAGTCGAGAGTCAACAATGAGAGTAAAAATTGGTTAAAAATAGGGTCTAAACTAAAGAATTGGTGTTCACACACTTTTCCCATTAATGAAGTGTGATCATAAAATATTGGTGATTCAATTTCATAGTGTACTGGTACAGAATTCAATGTTGACTCCGGAATAGAGAAAAAATCTGGTAAAGATACCGGAGTCATTATTGAATCAAAAAGTGAAATGGAATCACCAACATGAGGTTCAGGATCACTGTCAAGCTCAAGTTCAATTTCAGGAAAATGATAAATTGCCAAAATGTCAAGGTGGTTCTCAAAATTTTGGGTAAGTTCAAATGGATGTAATGAAATTAAATCTTAATTTTCGTCCGCAGAAAGAATGTGAATGGATGAAATGATCGATTCAAGTTCAGGAATTATTGGAAGCAAAACTAGCTCAAGAACGTTACTTAGTTTAGGTAATACTACATGAGTCGATATTGATTCAAGGATTGGACTTGAATTGCAAAATTGAAACGCCGGTTCACATTCATCTTCTAGTTCAATTTTAGTAAATGGATAACTGGCCAAACTATCAAGAGGTCGATGTTGGTCAAGTTCAATAAATATGATGAAATTGAAGCTGGATTTTCAAAATGACATGATTCGTGAGTCGTATGAACATTAGATGGACATGGTAAGTCAATCGTATTTTGTATTATGCGCTCGGTCTCTTGTACGAATTTCATAGTTTTTTCCCACAATGATTTTCCTTTAAGTCGTTCTGGAAAAGAACTACATGAATTTTGAAAATTTTGTGGACATGATGAGGCTACCATTTTTTCAAATTGTTTTTGGGCCTCTATCACTTCTTCCATACTCCTTTCCAATGATGATTTTTCTTCAATTGGTGGTTCAAGAAAAAGAGTATATGAATCAAAATCGTGGAGTGAATATTGTGAAAACTGTGGACAAGATGATTGAAAATTGGACTCAGGGTAGGTGAATCCCGATTGACTCTGTGAAGAGTTGAAGTTATTTTGAAAATTAGTCATAGGATTAGGGATACGGGTCATATTTGGTCGAATAATCCCAACTCAGCATATTTGGTTGGTTCATGCTGTACATAGCCGGGTCAGAGTTATCTGAGTCAAATGAGGTCAGAGTGAAATATGGATTCATATTTGGATTAAAAAAATTGTTGTTGTTAAAATCCATTTCACGATTTACAAAAAAGAACAAACAAACAAATAAAAAAAAGAAAAAGAAAACATGCCTATGCTAGGGTTGACTTAGACCTAGATGACTCCTGACTGGTTAGACTGTCCACGGCGGGTATATTGTCAGAATCTGACCACGAGTTAATCGGCCAGGTAGGAGCAAGATCAGTGGGAGGTATCCGTGCCAGAGCAACGAGCCTAATTATGTCAAACCATTGTTCTTCGAGGTTTCGCCTCTCAATCCCCAACCTTAGACACCGATTTGACAAGAGTCAACTTTTAACAACTTCTCCCTTAGGTCAATCTCTTAAATGAGTCCGAGATGTCCTTAGGAGCCAACGTCTAGCAAATTTTATTTACGTGTGAGTGGGGAGGTGATTTTTGGGCTAAGGGAGGGTAATGACTTCCCACCTTATGTTGTATTGGGTTTTGCCCTTAAGTTCAATTCATGCAAGTGTGTAATATAGATAAGAATGAACACATAAGGGAGTAAATCACCCACGTATTTGTCCTAACTATATGCTATGCAATATGTACACCTTCGTCAAGATCACAACAACACAAGAACAAAATACCATATATTAGAAAGAAAATTGACATGTGCCTAGATGCAAGTGTCTAAACTGTTTTAAAGCATCCAATTTCAGTATTTTAGTTCTTAATTATTACAATGCACAGGTAATATAAACAAAAATTAGCAGCAGAGTATAAGAATATAAAGAATTTACCCAACCACACAAGAGCAAGTGTGGACTTCTGCAATTCTAAAATTTTAGCCTGCACACCAAAAAAATAAAGAAGAAAAGTTAACAAAAACGTGAAATCAAACCGTTCCCATCCCCAACAACGGCGCCAAAATTTGATTGGGGGAAAACTGCACACGAAAAGTGTATGTTTGAAATCAAGAGTTAAAAGTGTGTGCTTTGGCTTCCTCGATACTTCCGTTATAGCATAGAGGCTAAAATGAGTCAAATCCACAAGGACGGGAGGTCATAGAAGCTCTACCGGTTGATTCACGTGTGTGCTAAAAGTTCTTCAATGTTTGAAATAATGAAAAGAAAGGAAAACAAAGAATGAAAAAGAGAAGTATGGTGAAACACAAAGAAGTGAGAAACATAGAAGAAATAGAATTTGTGGTTTTTGGTATATTTCTAAAACAAAGTGAAAAGATAAAGAAAACTCATGGCTACTAACTACTAATGGCTCCACCAACATACTAACCTCTTAGTGATAGTTGCCTCATATGTATCATTGGCCATCACTAGTCCTTAATTCAAGAGCTTACAAAGCATGGCTCATATGTTAACTTTCACACCCAAATTCAACCAACAAGTGTAAGCTACACTTAAATCATCAAAACCCAATAAGAGCAAGCATGAAATAAAGTAATATTAGCCTATTAGAGATTTAGATGTTAGAGTGTTAGATCCATCATCATGAGCCATCAATGGCTCTTACAAGAGCAAGGCTAAGTAGAGCTATTAGATTCATTTGGATTATCAAATAAGAAGTTAGGCTAGTTAGTGGTTAGTAGTTAGTTGCCATGAGAGAAAAGATTAGCTAAACATGTAAAAGAAGTTAGAGAAGAAAATAAATATAAGTTAAGAGAGCACCTTTCATAGATTGTCACCTTCTATTACAAGCACTCTTGCTTCCCAATCATGTACCACTCTCTCTCCTCTTACAAGATCTACAAGAAATGGAAAATACAAAGGAGGAAGAAGAAGAACACTAACCTAAACTTTCCTAAACTACAAAATGGAGATGAAACAACCCTAAAACATTGCATATCTCCTGCTCTAGAAATCCCAAGGGGTATTTATAGGCACCGGGGAAAAGGGGGCCAGGGGGCAAACCCTGGCCCAAAGTACGGGCATGGCCGCGCTCGTACGCCGTGGATACGCGGTCCAAGCCGCGTTTCCTCTGCTCTTCTAGAGTCGCACGCTGTCCCATCTGTCCCCTGTCAGATGTAGTTCCCGGTTTCTTACTTTGGGCCCCTTGTTTTGACGAATCAACTCTCCAAAGTCAATGGCAAGATTATAGGCCTTTAATCACCCATTAAATGGTGATTTAGGGTCTTCTTTTTCATTGCACACCATGGATCTAGAAACATGCAAGAGAGGTGTTATTAGCAGAATTTAATATGAAATAAATGTGAAGATGTGGTATGTAATATAGTTTTAGAGACTAATCAATAGGCATGGGTCCAAGCTGTCTGAAATCAAGTTCTATCAATAAATTTTATAACCACACCATCTCGCATGTTGTATGATCCATAGCTTTATATTCAGCTCAGCACTTGAGCGAGGCACAACATCTTGTTTTTTGCTCCTCAAGGTCACCAGATTTCCTCCAACAAAAGTATAATAGCAATAGTAGACTTACCATCCCCTCGATCATCAGCATACCCTGAATCAGAGTATCCAGAATGCACACATGTCCATATTTCCTTTAAACCAACCTTTTTCCTTGGACAACTCTTGATGTAAGCCAGAATTCTCATTGTAGCTAACCAATGGGATTCTCTGGTTGATGCATGAATCTACTCAGAACTCCTACAACAAAAGTTATATCTTGCCTAGTCACCGTAAGATAGATTAGTTTCTTAATCAATCTCCTATATCTTCTTGGATCATCAAGTGTACGACTGTCATCAAATCATAGATCCACAATGGTTTCAATTGGTGTATTAGTAGACTTGCATCCTAAAAAACCTGTTTCCTCTAAAAGGTTCAGAGCATATTTTCGCTGAGAAAGAAGTACACTGTATTTTTGATGTGCAACTTCAATTCCCAGAAAGTATTTGGACATTCCATGTCCTTAGTCACAAAATGATGCTTGAGATAGATCTTAGTCTCTACTATCCCAGCCGAGTCACTCCCAGTCAGCAGAATGTTATCAACATAGACGGCCAGAACTATAATACCAAACTTTGTGCACCGAACGAAGACAGAATGATCAGAATGACATTGGCGAAAGCCTATACCCGTAAAAGTAAGACTGAACTTCTCAAACTATACCCTTGGACTCTGCTTGAGTCTATATATAGCCTTCTTTAGATGACAGACTTTAGTCTCCCCCTGAGCAACACTGGAGGTTGCTCCATATATACTTCCTCCTGAAGATCCCCATATAAGAAGGCATTCTTGACATCCAGCTGGAACAATGGCCATGACAAGTTAACAACATTAGAGAACAGAATCCTTATAGAGTTCATCCTAGCAACAGGCGAGAATGTCTTAAAGTAGTGATGCCATATGTCTGAGTATACCCTTTGACCATGAATCTGGCCTTGTATCTATCTACAGAACCATCTGGGTGGTACTTTAGAGTAAATACCCAGTGACAGTCAACAATCACTGCACCTGTTGGTGCTGAAACTAACTCTCAAGTTTCTCTAAAAGCAAGAGCTTCCATCTCATAGCCTGTTACAGGTAGCAATAAATCCTCTGTATATGACCTGGGTATAGACTCGAGGACAAAGAGAGAGCAAATTGGAAAAAAGTAAGACTTAAATTATCATAAAAGATGAAATTAGAGTTAGGGTGATCAGTGCAAGACCATTTACATTTTTGAAGGGCAATAGAAACATCAAGATCAGGGGGAGAGGCTGATGGTGGAGGGATAGGACCATCTACCAGAGAAGGAATAGCCAGAATAGGTTCGGAGGCAGGAACCTTTAGGCGATGAGTGTAGACATATCTGAAATCTCGTACTGGCTTTGATGCAAGTGGACTTGATTTCTGCTGGCGGTACTGGCAAAGAAACAGTAGAATTGAGTGTACATAATGGCATAGAAAGTGAAGGAGGAACAGTCTCAGATACTTGTGAAAGGAACTTGTGCAAAGAAATATAGAACAGACTCAAAGAATATAACATCAGCAGACACTAAATACTTCTTAGTGGAGGGATTATAGCATCGGTATCCTTTTTGAGTTCTAGAATACCCAATGAATAACACTTTATATATCTAGGAGATAACTTATCTAGCCCAGAAAACAAGTCTTGAACAAAACAAGTGCATCCAAAAACACGGGGAGTCATGGAGAAGGGTTTTTTTGTTAGCATAGAGACAAAAAATGGAGTTTTTTTTCGAGAACAGAAGAAGACATCCTATTAATTAGATAGCAAGCACTTAGCACAACACTCATATGGATCATTAAGGTTCTAGCAACATCTAGAATATGTCTATATTTTCTTTTGGCAACTCCATTTTGTTGGGATGTATGAGAACAAGATGTCTGATGGATAATGCCATTTTTGGAACAAAAAATAGATAATCCTTTTTAACATACTCCAGGGCATTGTCAGTATGAAGCGCGCAAATAGAAGTAGAAAACTGATTATTTATTTCATTAATGAAAGACTAAATTATACTGGACACTTCTGACCTCTCTTTCAAGAGATACAACCACGTCATGCGAGAGAAGTCATCAACAAAGAGCAAAAAATATCTAAAACTCTTAATAGAGGGCATACGACTAGGACTCCAAATATCAGAATAGACTAACTCAAAAGGAGAATTACTATGACTATTGACTAGACTCGGAAAGGTACCACGATGATGCTTACCTAACTCACAAGACTTACAACTTAAAGAGGAGATAGAGGACTCAATAGGAATAATAGACCGGATCTTTGAAAGCACACCTAGAGGGGGGTGAATAGGTGTACCGCTAATCTAATGAACTAAATGCGAAAATTAAAACTAATTTGCAACAACACTTAGTGCAACCAACGAGTGTAGCCGAATTTCCCGTGAAGGGCTCTGGACTAACTCCTCTTGATGCCTCTGAATAAGAGTTGAGGCGCTATATGAAGCTCTCGTGGTTAAGCACAAGTGAGGCACACAAACACACAAGCATGTATATGATATGACAAAGTAAAGCAATGCACAAATAAAGAGAGAGAGAGAGAGTTTAGAGTCAATGGATCAAATACAAACAACAAGATGTGTTTCGAGGTTCGAGTACCAAGCTCTACGTCCCCGCCTTCACCGAGAAGGATTTCCAATCCACTAGGAGTACCGAACTCCTCTCTCAACCAATACAACCTCCACCGAGGCAATACAAAGGGCCTACCGAAGATCGGAGTACCGAACTCCACCAATCCAACCAATACAACCTCCACCGAGGCAACACAAACACTACCTCACACAAGAGGGGTAAGCCCGTAGCCAAATAACCACAATCTCAACCTCTACTAAAGAGGGAGCTAACCACAACCCAAATCAACCTCTACCAAAGAGGGATACAACAAGCAAGGGTTTACAACTTGGTGGTTTCCTCAACCACAAACAATTTCCTTTTTCCACAAAACAAGTGATCCTATAGAGAGGATAGAATGATAGCTCTAGTGTAGAAAATCAAGTGTTTGGAAATCAAAAACTCAAAGAAAACTATTGGGAAAATAGCTAGGATAAGAATAAAATTAAGATCAAAAACCAATCCCAAAGCTTTTCCTTTTTCTTGAATTTTTCAAACCCTTTTGAAACAAATAAAGATGAACTCTTTAAGCACCAAATTTTTTTTGAAAACTTGCTGGAATAAACACTAGAGAGTAGGAATTTTTGGCTCTAAAAATCTTGGAGAAAAACTCAAACCAATGGGGTATATAAAGCCCTAATCAAAAACTTGCCGTTAGGCTGATCTGTCAGCCTTGGCGGCGGGCGGTCGACCGGCCCGGTCGACCGCCAACGGTCAAAAATTTGACCGTTGGAGCATCGGTCGACCGCCCGGTCGACCGCCCAAATCCAGAGAGCAACTTTGCTCTCTGGACGGTCGACCGCCCGGTCGACCGTGCCTTGCTTACGTCGACCGTCTGGTCGACCGCCCCCACCTGAGAGTGGGGTGCTTGCAGTCGGTCAATCGCACGTTGACCGGCCCAAGTAGCTGGCCAAACGTGCACGTTTTGTGCATGTCGGTCGACCGGTCCGGTCGACCGCCAGAGCCTGGCAGAAGGCATTCTTGGACAGAAAAACTTGGTTTAAAATATCTTTAAAAATCCCATAAATCTTCTAAAATTTCACAAAAATATTTTTATAATAATACATTGAAATATAAACTTGTGTGAAAAATTCCAATACAAATTTCAAACTTTTTGAACCATTTTTGTGACTTATAAATTTTGCCGAAAAATTAAACCGTATTTTCCAAAACTTTGTTTTTCAAATGGAAATCCAATTTTTCCAAAACTTATCTAAATACAAAAACATGATATTTAAACACTTTTAGGCATGTTGCATATGGATAGAAATCCAATATACAAGAAACATATATATATTCATGTTTTTGACTTTAAATACGAAAATATGTTTTGTTAAAATACCAAAATACCAAAACTCATGAATAGGCATATCAAAATAAGTTTGTCTAAGATATGAAGCATGCATGTATATAGAACATATCTAATATACATTAAACCATGTAAACTTGTATTGATATCTATCTATTCATGGAAATCAATATCGGTTAAACCAAAAACCGAAAAACCAATATCCAAAACATAAATGTGTGTGTGTTGTGAACTTGAGCATATCACACTATCTAGTCTTTACAAATGGATCTAAAACAAACTATAAACTAGGTACCGAGGTCTTCTTGACGAACTCCGTCTTCAAGTCGACTCGATCCAAACTATGATTCACCGAGCTTGACTCCAACGAGTGCTATATATGATCTTGATGCTCGGGCGCTGGAATCACCAAGTGAAAGGCTTCAAAACTCCTTTGTTGAAGCTAATCACCAACTAATATCTTGATTAAAGATCTGAAACTAAACATCACAATATTATTAGTAAACATAACTACATGAGTTAATCATCATCAAAACTAGAGTGGAAGGCCTCTGGGCCAACAATCTCCCCCTTTTTGATGATGACAAAACTCATGGAGTTATATATGCATGGATTAAAGTTAAGCTTCAAAGAAGCTCCCCCTTAACTCATGCATTACAATAAACAAATAAATATGCAAATGAAAGCTCATAAACATGTATGCAAATACATGGAGATAAACATGCATAAACAAGCATGAAACACATCAAATTCTTTTTCTCCTATTTGCAAAATAAAACATATATGCATAAACATAAATACTTTTACCAAAACAAGCATATATAACAAATACTTCTCCAATACTTCTCCCCCTTTTTGTCAACCATCAACAAAGGGGTTAAAGTAAAAACAAAATGTTCTCTCCCTTTTTGTCAAAAGCAAAAATCAACAAAGGGGTGATATAAAACAAATCAATAAAGGATATATGCGATATACATTCATGAAGAGGAAGACGCTAAGTTAACTTTCTTACATATATGCATTACATGAAGGGGGGATGACAAGCCCTAATTCATATAACACATAATATGCAATGCATAAGAGGAGATGTGAAGCTCCCCTTACACACGTGTATCGCATAAAGAAGAGTTGTCAAGCTCCTCAATATAAGATACACTCAACATGAATCTATATGTAGAAGAGATGTTAAGCTCCCCTTGCATATAGGCAATACAAATCAAAACGTTTTATGATACCAATTGAAAGAAAAAAAATATATCTTTCATTACATGATACCAAATGAAAGTAAAGAAATAAACATCTTGATACCAATAGTAAGGTATGTTTCTTTATAAGCATATGATACAAAATTAAAAATCAATATTAATTTTTCAATCATTTTTCATCATAAAGTATGGGAGTGGAATACAAAACCAATGAAGATGAAATACGAGTTTTCTCCCCCTTTATGAAATACCAAATAAAACGATGCATAAGCTTGTATTAGTATATTAATTGAATATTAATCAATTGAAACATGATAGTCATTAAAAAATCAAGCTTATCATAATCAAAATTTGTGCTTAAAGATATATATAGTAAGCACAAATAAAACATATATATGTATGAAAAATTAGATACCAATCGAAATTGATACTATTTGAAGTCTAAGCAACATACATAAAAAATATATGAGTTTACAAGAAATATCAATATTGATACCAATTGAAAAGATCCAATGATACCAACTGAAACAACAATAATATCAAGTGTATAACTCATAATCCTTTTCACCCATTCATGCTCATGTTTAAAAGATTTTCAATATTAACATACAAGGCATGGTCGCCTAACCAACCGCCCGTAAATGGATAGGGTTTTCAAAATAGATTTGAAAATAGGATATGTTTGAAAACTCTACCATGTGAAAATACGAACTAGTTAAAAGAAAAATTTGTAAACTAGTACGAAATCCTTCAAGCAAGGAATAAAATAAAAATGTTTTTCATGAAACATGAAACTCACATGATATCCAACACTCAAAGTCAATAAAGTATGAATATGACTCATGAAAACAAAACATGAGTAAACAATAAGTGAGGTGAGTGAACAAGATATATGTGAAACACATTATCATGAAAATATGCAATCAAGCTCAATTGAAATTCCTTAAAACATGAAAATCATCAAAACGATTTAATCTTCAAGGCATATATATGTCTTATACAAACTAAAGTATATATACATATCCAAATATAAACGAGTCCACAAATGTATATGCATGAAGGCACGTTGCTCAAAGGATGTATATGCATAATCAATAGTTTGGACAAGATGGACATATGCATGAAGTTAAGCATATAAACATGAAAATATGGATAAAATAGGAATACAAGTCAAATGCATGAATCATCAAAACTAGACTATACTAGCACATCTAATGGGTACAAATAAGCATTCAAGCACAAACATATAAAAATTTATTTGTGGCCCGCTATATGTACAAGTATATATCCTAGTTTTAATGAAAACTAACATCCAAACGAGTAATCAAAACATGAAGCATAAAACGAGATATAAATCAACATAATAAACATAAATACGATCATTATGTAAATCCACATGCTATTAGAACTATGATAAATATGATAGCTAAACATATGCGAGAACACACAAAAAATGGTTCATATAAACATGGGTGATCTCAAAAAGCTATATATGCATGTCAATGGTCTAATAAACATGGCATTTAACATACTAATTAAAACATGAAGCATCAAAACAAAAATCATAAACATCCATATGATCATTATGTATATGCATATGCATTGGATCTAGGATATACATATTAGTTTAAAACAAAGTGAGAACACAAAGATATAAGTCCATATTAAACATAGGTGTCTCAAATAACTAAACATGTATATCACTAATCTAATAAATATGGCATAAGCATAATGAACAATAAAATAAGACATGCTATAAATCAAGGACTTGAAAAGCATGCAAATATAAACGGGAGTTAGAGATGATAACAAAACCGATGAAGGCACCTCTCTAGCTCTCCAAACCAAGGTGGTCCTCCCACCAAACTCCCCTTGAAAGTGATGCATCCAAACAATTCTCTTCAAGCTTGGAACGCATCCACCTCAAGGCATCGTCACTCTCACGTCATGCGAGAGCCCACACCTACATCAAATACAATAGGGTGGTCTTTAGTACCCATACTCTTTTGGGTCCATGTGCGTTAGTACCTTTTCTAACCCAAACAAATTTATTTGCTAAATTAGAATCATTTATACGATCATAACAAAATTTAGCAAGGTGGCCCTTACGTCCACAATGTGTACAAGTGTACACATGAGCATATATGTGATGGGTGTGTACGTGAGGAGCATGTGTATGCCGTGGAGGGTGTGCATGCAAAGATGGAACTTGTTTATTTCGAAACAAAGATTCCAAACGTGTATGGCTCAAACACAATGGCTCAAAGTGGAGCCCAAACAATCCATATTCTTCTTTAGCATAGATATATCATTTTTGATTAGAGAAGAAGTGTGGCATGCAATAGGTGAGCTAGATGGTGAAGCTACACTAGAATGGCAAACATGTGTATCTATATCATTTTTCAAAACAGTATTCTTCTTTAAACAAACTTCCAAGTCCTTTGAAATAGAATCAATTTTTATTTTCAAGGATTCATATTCTTTTACAACAAAATCAAGTTTTGAAGTTAAAACTTTATTTTTCTTCAAAACATTATTACAATCATTTCTATTTTTCAAAATCTCATTTTCCTTTAGGGCAAGGTCTAGTTGAGATTTAAGTGAGCCACGTTCACTTGATATCTCTTCCTTCTCTTGCAAATCAATTCAAGTCTTGAACATAAATCCTTGTTTTCATCTTTTAGTTCAAAACTCTTCTTCTTTAAAAAATTATATTTTTCTAAAAGTTTTTCACAAACAATAGAAAGTTCTTCATTCAAGGCATTGGCATCAATATTTTCATCACATGAAGAACTAGCATCATCACTATCTAATTGAGTTTCCAAGTATACCTCAAGGGAGTCATTCCCTTGGACCATAAAGCATTGTGGCTCGGATTCTCCACTAGATTCATCCTCCATGATGTTGGGCGTTTGTAGCTCAGAGGAAGTCAACTTGTTCCACACTGAGAAGGCGGAATCATAGTTAAAAACAAGCATAAGATAATCTTTATTAAGCGTGCTTCTAATAGCCTCAAGGGCAAGTGCATTGGCCTCTATATGCTTGCTATCATTAGAGTAGGATTTCTTAGCAATAGCAAGGTAAACATGCAAGCCTAGGGTTTTTAGGTACATGGACATCCTAAATTTCTACATGTCAATGTTGGAAACATCAAACATTGGAGGTGACAAGCAATCCATGAGTGTGTGCAAACGATATATGTGCAAATGCAAATGATAGATTAGCAAACCAAGATCACACTCCTAGGTGGTTAAACCAAATATCAGGAGCGTAGGCTCTGATACCAATTGAAAGTACACCTAGAGGGGGGTGAATAGGTGTATCGCTAATCTAATGAACTAAATGCGAAAATTAAAACTAATTTGCAACAACACTTAGTGCAACCAACGAGTGTAGCCGACTTCCCCGTGAAGGGCTCTGGACTAACTCCTCTTGATTCCTCTGAATAAGAGTTGAGGTGCCATATGAAACTCTCATGGTTAAGCACAAGTGAGGCACACAAACACACAAGAATGTATATGATATGACAAAATAAAGCAATGCACAAATAAAGAGAGAGAGAGAGAGAGAGAGAGAGAGAGAGAGAGAGAGAGAGAGAGAGAGTTTAGAGTCAATGGATCAAACGCAAACAACAAGATGTGTTTCGAGGTTCGAGCACCGAGCTCTACGTCCCCGCCTTCACCGAGAAGGATTTCCAATCCACTAGGAGTACCGAACTCCTCTCTCAACCAATACAACCTCCACCGAGGCAATACAAAGGGTCTACCGAAGACCGGAGTACCAAACTCCACCAATCCAACCAATACAACCTCCACCGAGGCAACACAAACACCACCTCACACAAGAGGGGTAAGCCCGCAGCCAAATAACCACAATCTCAACCTCTACCAAAGAGGGAGCTAACCACAACCCAAATCAACCTCTACCAAAGAGGGATACAACAAGAAAGGGTTTACAACTTGGTGGTTTCCTCAACCTCAAACAATTTCCTTTTTTCACAAAACAAGTGATCCTATAGAGAGGATAGAATGATAGCTCAAGTGTGAAAAATCAAGTGTTTGGAAATAAAAAACTCAAAGAAAACTATTGAAAAAAATAGCTAGGATAAGAATAAAATTAAGATCAAAAACCAATCCCAAAGCTTTTCCTTTTTCTTGAATTTTCCAAACCCTTTTGAAACAAATAAAGATGAACTCTTTAAGCACCAAAAACTTTTTGAAAACTTGCTGGAATAAACACTAGAGAGTAGGAATTTTTGGCTCTAAAAATCTTGGAGAAAAACTCAAACCAATGGGGTATATAAAGCCCCAATCAAAAACTAGCCGTTAGGCTGATCTGTCAGCCTTGGCGGCTGGTGGTCGACCGGCCCGGTCGACCGCCAACGGTCAAAAATTTGACCGTTGGAGCATCGGTCGACCGCCCAAATCCAGAGAGCAACTTTGCTCTCTGGACGGTCGACTGCCCGATCGACCGTGCCTTGCTTACGGTTGACCGTCTGGTCGACCGCCCCCACCCGAGAGTGGGGTGCTTGCAGTCGATCGACCGCACGGTCGACCGGCCCAAGTAGCTGGCCAAACGTGCACATTTTGTGCACGTCGGTCGACCGACTCTGGGGCCGGTCGACCGGCCCCGTCGACCGCCAGAGCCTGGCAGAAGGCATTCTTGGACAGAAAAACTTGGTTTAAAATATCTTTAAAAATCCCATAAATCTTCTAAAATTTCACAAAAATAGTTTTATCATAATACATTGAAATATAAACTTGTGTGAAAAATTCCAACACAAATTTCAAACTTTTTAAACCATTTTTGTGACTTATAAATTTTGCCGAAAAATAAAACCCGTATTTTCCAAAACTTTATTTTTCAAATGGAAATCCGATTTTTTCAAAACTTATCTAAATACAAAAACATGATATTTAAACACTTTTAGGCATGTTGCATATGGATAGAAATCCAATATACAAGAAACATATATATTCATGTTTTTGACTTTAAATACGAAAATATGCTTTGTTAAAATACCAAAACACCAAAACTTATGAATAGACATATCAAAATAAGTTTGTCTAAGATATGAAGCATGCATGTATATAGAACATATCTAATATACATTAAACCATGTAAACTTGTATTGATATCTATCTATTCATGGAAATCAATATCGGTTAAACCAAAAACCGGAAAACCAATATCCAAAACATAAAATGTGTGTGTGTTGTGAACTTGAGCATATCTGTAACGCCCCGATCCCGCGGATACGGGGACGTCACTGCGACGTATATACGCAGGTCAGAAAGTGCCCCCACGTATATACACTAAGCATTAAGTACAACAAGGATCAGAGTACAACAAAGCGTGGTATTCATTCATATGCCAACTTAAAAGTACAAATACAAAGCTATCACAGGATATGATAAAATATTACACATTACATATGTCTTTTATCACAACCAAGTCCAAAAGTACAATATACAATAAGGACACAAAAGGCTCACGAGTTAGATGAAGACCCCGTGAGTCAAAGAGAGAAGCTTGGCACAAAAGAACAGGAACTAGTCTGCCTGCTCACTAAGAAAAGCTTGATCCTCTGTGGATGGTTCCACTTCGATCCAAGCTTCGGAACCTGAACATACAAATCCAAGGGAGTCAGGACCTCCCAACAATGAACAGGCTATAGCCAAATGGCAAAGCGACAAGAATAGGAGAGTTAGAACAGTATAATAAATATCAACCAGTAGGAGATGGAAGCATAACGGGTTAAAGTTGGAAAGACAAAGTATAAGCTTAGATTACGGCTTTATGAGACTAGTACGTCGAAGGAATAATCCAAACAAGGAAACCCTCATCTATATACCTTTATCTCACATCATCGTGAGCCAAGCATATACAACGGAGTAATAAAGAGGTTATAACAGGAACGCATAACAGATATAAAAGGAATAACAAGAATCATAACAGGAACAAGTAACATGACATGACAGGGGTACATAAAGGAAGTCATAACAAGCATAACAAGAGTTACAAAGGTACCGCTTATTATTATTACTCGTCTGACCCATATATCTAGGTATGTGTTTTGGTATATATCCCAACACACATACATCCATATATAAGAAAGTCGAGGGTTGTTACCGGAAGTAGATGGAGAACTGATATCACTTCTTATAGTAGTTCCCATACACCTGGGACCAGTTTGAGGGCCCTAAGTCCCCCTAACACGAATCTCCTGTGGGCCCTGAGTCCCACTAACACGTACCGCCAATATTTTATTCCATCACTGTAAGCAAGGTATCATTCCGACATCCATCACTTCCTCCCATTCCCCATACAAGTTGTCCTTTTTATGGTTTATTAACATAATTATCAGATTAAGGGAATGAGCAGGATCATAACGAGTCATAACAAGAATCATAACTGGAATCATAACTGGAGTACATAACAAGAGATCAGGTACTACATTCCCTTAACGTGATAATCAAGAGGTCAAGTGTATCATGCCTTGGTTTAATAGATAGCATGATAAGAGGGTGAAATGGTTCATTAACAAGTCATGAAGTACAATATACAATTACATGAACTAAGTATAAGATCCACATTTAAGATAGTAATTAATTATAACAGACAGCCAAAGTTAGTCGACTAGGATAGATGGGGTAGTCGACTAATAGTGGTCTCTAGTCGACTAACCGTATGATCTAGTCGACTAAAACTGGGTTCCAGAGAGTTGGAATCTGGTTTCAGGAAAAGTTAGTCGACTAGGATGGAAAGAGTAGTCGACTAACAGTGATTTCAAGTCGACCAACAGACACTCTAAGTCGACTAAAACTGTGTAACAGAGAGTTGGGTTTCTGATTCAGGAAAAGTTAGTCGACTAGGGTCAAGGGAGTAGTCGACTAATCGAGGTTTCTAGTCGACTAATAAATAACCTAAGTCGACTAAAACTGTGTTCTAGAAAAGGTTACGTTTCAACTAAGGGTTTCAAGTCGACTAGTCCTTAGGTCAAGTCGACTAATCGAGGTCTGAAAACAGAGTTCAGAACAGAATCTGATGGTTGTGTTTGATAGTCAAATAACATGATTTAAGGACACAAATGTACAAGATATGGAAACATAAACATACTAAGAATTGTATGAGTCTTGGTGAGTAAAAATACTCACTTCGAATGGTTTAAGTGAAGCTTTACGAGTTCGGAAAGGTCGTGGTCGACGAATTTGATCCACGGCGATATAGTTGATGAAGAAAGACACGATCCCCAAATCCAAAGTTGTTGGTTGAAGTGGAGATGGAAACCTTGGTGATGCTTTGAGAGTTGGTGGTTGAAGTTGAGGTGAAGGAGAAAGTGGTGAGGGCTAACTCTTTGTTGAAGTGAAGAAAAAGGAAATAGAATGTAAAGGAAATGTTTAAATAGGGTTTGGATTTGTAAAGGAGATGCAAATAAGATAGAAGAGAGGGGGTTTTTGCAAATGGGAGTGGATGAGGTGTCCCTCTTTTGGCCACTTGGCCGGCTATGGAAGAGAGAGAGAAGGAGGGGCATTAATGGTAGAAGTTGGTGGAAGTGAGTGGAAGAAAATGGAATTTTGGAATTGTTGGAATTTTGGAAAATGGAATTTTTGTGGATTGTGGAGGAAGGAAGAGAAATAAGGAAAAAGGAAAAAGGAAAAGAATTGATAAAGAGAAGATATTCTCTTTGACTAGAAAAATGAAAATATTGGAAACACAGATTCCCGGGTTTAAGTCGAGGATACGGAAAACATTTAGGAAAATACCGAAATCGTCCGAAATTCAAGTATTTCGGATCGACTCGTAAAATTTACCAAAAATCAAGAATAATATTTTAAGACTCATAGTGAAATCCGTTTTAAGAAATACTTTATAGTTTTAAAACTAAAAATCCCGGAATCAGTTAGCTACCGACTCCGGTGGAATTTTCATAATTTCATAAAATCCTCAGAAAAAGCATTTGAGTAAGAAATATGATTCTAAGAGAAAATGTCTAAAGGACCTTTTAGAAATTCTAAACTGTTTGCAAATGAAAAATCCGGGAATCGGTCAGCGGCACTGGCCGACACCGGTTTTGAAGAAATTCAATTTAATTCAGGAAAAATCCAGAAAATCATAGAAAATCTAATATATTGAAAAATAACATTTGAAACTAAAATCGGTCAAATACAGAAGGTAAAACGAAAAATACGATCGAAAATCTGAATACGCAACTAAGTACGTATCCCGGGAACGGGGTATTACAATCCACCCACCATACAAAAAATTGCGTCCTCGCAATTTCGTTAAGGGGTAAATTGAACACAAAGAGGGACAAGGGTGGAATCAAAAGCTACGAAAAACCAAAACAGGGTTAAGATGAACACAGGAAGGACTAGGATGAACAATGAGAGAATGATAAGGGAAATATTTAGAAAGATAACCAACTCAAATACAAGATCCGGGGTAGATGTTACCATGATATCCTTGAGGTCGCTGATCTGGATACTGGTCTGCACATTCTGCTGCATCTTCTGATGCCTCCGCCGCCATGATGTGAACTTGGCCTCTGCCGTAATCTGCTCTGGGTCTTGCTCCTCTCTGTGGATTGTCATACTGATGAGGTGGAAATGGAGCTCTCTGGTCAACGGGTTCTGGGTTCCTCCTCAGTGGTGGAGCTGGAAGTGCTGGGGCTGGAAGTGTTGGTCTGATTGGTGCCACATGTCCAAACTTTCTGTGCGGGCAATCCCTTAGCGCATGTCTCCCTGTCCCACATGCCAAACATAATCCATTGGCCATTCGACAATCTCTCTTATAATGTCCAGGTCTGTGGCAGAAATTGCATATGATCTGAGGAAGAGGAGGTCGGAATGGTCGCTTCATCATCGGGTCATGGGTTGCCCTAGCTGCATCTTCCTCATCCATCAACTGAAAAGGCCTCTTCATGGCCTGGTTCCTTATCAAGGTCAATTTTTTTGTAAAATTCCGAAGTAAAATCCCGGACAAGTAAAATTCCTTTTTTTTGTAAGGTGGATGGAATGTAACACCCCGCTCCCGGAATACGTACTTAGTTGCGTATTCAGATTTTTGATCGTATTTTTCGATTTACCTTCTGTACTTATTTTGTATTATGAATTGTTTATATGATTGTTTTGTCTTAAATTTGGATTCGTGGTCTCGGAGTCAGCCCTAGTCTGAACCGAAGACCCGATCCTAGTGTATTACTCGATTTGGTCTTTCCGGTATTCTGATTTGACCGATTTCTGTTTCAAATATCATTTTCCAATATTATATATTTTATATGATTTTCTGGAATTTTTCTGAATTAAATTGAATATCTTCAAAACCGGTGTCGGCCAGTGCCGCTGACCGATTCCCGGATTTTTAGTTTACAAACGGTTTAGAATTTCTACAAGTTCCTTTAGACATTATTTCTTAAAATCATATTTTCTACCTAAATACTTTTTCTGGGAATTTTATGATTTTATGAAAATTCCACCGGAGTCGGTAGCTAGCTGATTCCGGGATTTTTAGTTTTAAAACTGTAAAGTATTTCTTAAAACGGATTTCACTATAATTCTTAGATTAATATTCTTGATTTTTGATGTTTATTGTGGGACGTTCCGAGATACTTGATTTCGGGACGATTCCGGTATTTTCCCGAAAGATTTCCGCATCCGCAACCGAATCCCGGGAATCCGCCACTTTCATTATTTTCATTTTCTCTTCCAAGAGAATAATTTCCCTTTTCCATTTTCTTTTCCTTTTCCTATTTTCTTTCTTTCCTTCCTCCACAATCCACAAGAATTCCAATTTCCCAAAATTCCATTTTCTCCCAAATTTCCAATAAACTCCACACACTTCCACCAACTTCCTCATTAAATGCCCTCTTTTTCTCTCTCTTCCATGGCCAGCCAAGTGTGGCTAGGAGAGACACCTCACCTCCCCTATTTACAAAAACCCCCCTCTCTTTTAATTATTTGCACCTCCTTCACAAAATCTAAAACCTATAAACACCTTTCCTTCTCCTTTCTTTATTCATTTTCACTTCATCTTTCTCTTTCTTCTCTTCACCAAAACCCTAACCTCCAACATCTCCTTCACCTCCACCACCTCCTCCGGCGCCTCCGGCCACCACGACTCCGGCGAGAGACCCCCGATCTCCGGCCACCACTTCTTCTCACCAACACCAACAACAAAACCTCCAACCTCCACTTTCTTCTTCATCATCAACTTCCATCACCATCACCATCACTCCATCATCAACCACTCCTTTTGGTGAGTATTTCTACTCATCAAGACTTGGCTAATTCCTAGTATACTTTTGTTTACAATTCATGTATACTTGTGCCATCAAAATCATATTTTTAGATCATCAAACACAACCATCACAAATCTGTTCTGTATCCTGTTTTCAGTCGATTAGTCGACTTGACCTAGGGATTAGTCGACTACCTCATCTATTTGAAACGTAACCTTTTCTAGAACACAGTTTTAGTCGACTTAGTTTATTTATTAGTCGACTAGAAATCACTGTTAGTCGACTACCCATTTCATATAGTCGACTAACTTTTCCTGAACCAAAACTTAAATCTCTGTACCACAGTTTTAGTCGACTTAAGCCTAGACTATTAGTCGACTTGGAATCATTGTTAGTCGACTACCCTTTCCATCTAGTCGACTAACTTTTCCTAAATCAAAACCCAACTTTCTGTAGCTCAGTCTTAGTCGACTTAGAGTATCTGTTAGTCGACTTGAGATGACTATTAGTCGACTACTCCCTTGACCCTAGTCGACTAACTTTTCCTGAAACAGAATTCCAACTCTCTGGAACCCAGTTTTAGTCGACTATACCAGACTGTTAGTCGACTAACCCCTTTATTAGTCGACTACTCTTTCCACCTAGTCGACTAACTTTGGCTGTCTGTTATAGTTGATTTCTTTCTTGAATATGAACCATATCCTTGAGTCTTATATCATATATTGGTATTGCTTGACTTGTCTATTGACAAACATCATCTTCCCTTCTCTCTTTCTCTCTCCTCTTCACTCTACATATTTATATATCATATATTATGGCGCATCCCGAATTCCGTGGATTTCGGACCTTTCGGCGTTTCTGGTGATTCAGGCGAGTGTTCTCGCTCGCTACCCTCTTGCTCCCTATTTCATTGATTATGCAAATATTCTCGTTCTAGTCTCCATGTATTTTATTTCATGTTCTATATCTTTTACTGTTTTATACTATGCGTGGCCGACCCTTCGTGGCGTTGTACTTTGGGTTACTTTTATGTTACCTTGCCATACCATTACCTCAGACTAGTCAGTTGCATGCTTTTATTAACACATGTATATCACCTGACCATCTAGTGTGTTATCACCTGACCACCTGCCATGCTACTATTTGGCAAGACCCTTTAGTTATGCTATGTCTTGCCCTGACTATTATCAATCTCTTGCCATGACTTAACCCGACTATTATTAATCCTTTGATATGCTTGGTTGTTTACTAAATATCATCACCCTGTCATGCTATCACTTGACACCCAGCATGATATACTTGACTTGTGATTATCACCTTTACGGGAACCTTACCTTATTATCCTGTATCATGATCAGTGACTTGTTTTCCTGCTTTACATGCAGTGACCTGACTATATAGTACGTATGTACTCCTGATTCCTGATCATGTCCATTTCCTGTTATTCCCGTAAAGTGATAATTAAACTAATGAATCCTAAAAAGGACCAACTTGTATTGGGTCGGGGGAAATATGCGGCTATCAATATGTGTTCGTGTTTACAGTGGTTTTAGGAATGTTGTGCAACTACATGTTCCGGTCTGACCTGTGGGCCTCCAGGGGACCGAGGGGAGAGCTGGCTCCCTCATTACTGGTACTATCATGATAAGGGCATACATAAGTCCCTCCTGTTAGCCTTGCGGCTGGTTTCTGTTACCATGCAACGGAACAATCCTGGGCCGTGGTCCCGGGTATGTACGGGACCCACTGTAAACATAGTTCGTTGATACCCCCGCTAGTTTCCAATAACAACCTTATTTTACTCGGATATGGATCTATGTGCGTTGGGACGCTAGTTCACATAGCTAGATATCAGGGTAAGACGAGTAATAATAAAGTGTCATAATAACCGGCTCTTTAAGTTGTAAGTGGAGGTATGTGGAATGGGACGCATACTAAAGCCTGCAACTTAAACGGCTATGAATCTGTGTTGTGCCTTACTATATTTGCTTGTCCGGGATTTTACTTCGGATTTCCGGTTTTATGAGTATTATCGTATTATCTGCTCATATTCTGCTTTATCCATTGTATTCACTTGCCTCTTGTTCATTATCTTATCATGCCTGAGAACAGTCGGGTTGAATGGGCTTGGGTTATGGTGACATGAGATAAAGGTATATAGATGAGGGTTTCCTTGTTTGGATTATTCCTTCGATGTACTAGTCTCATGGAACCGTAATCTGAAGCCATACAATCAGATTGCTTGTCCTTGGCTTTACATGACATGTACTCACCCTTGCTCGCCACTTGGTTTTGCTTCACCACTCGCCTGGGGAGTATCATTTGACTCCCCTGGATCCTCATGTCTAGGTCATGGAGCTTGGAGCGTGTAGATTCTCCCCCTTGCGGATCAGAGTAGCGCAGCGGTAGCGTGGATCCCCAGCCGATCATCCAGAGCTCCATCCTTCCAGGCCCCCTTGTGAGTCTCTCGAGTTTTTCTTTTAAACTCGTGAGTGCCTTTCATTCTGTTCATACTTGTATATTTCCTTGTATTCTCGCATTTGCGCATATTAGTGATGTGATATTCATGTAATATTGGATCACTTTTGGTGATAACTCTGTGATTGTATTCATGTGTTGGAATGTATAATGCACCACTTACTTCCGTACTCTGATTCTTGTCTGTACTGATGCTTAGCGTATATACGGGAGGGTAGTTCTGACCTACGTATATACGTTGCAGTGACGTCTCCGTATCCGCCAGGATCGGGGCGTTACAATATCACACTATCTAGTCTTTACAAATGAATCTAAAACAAACTATAAACTAGGTACCGAGGTCTTCTTGACGAACTCCGTCTTCAAGTCGACTCGATCCAAACTATGATTCACCGAGCTTGACTCCAACGAGTGCTATATATGATCTTGATGCTCGGGCTCTGGAATCACCAAGTGAAAGGCTTCAAAACTCCTTTGTTGAAGCTAATCACCAACTAATATCTTGATTAAAGATCTGAAACTAAACATCACAAGATTATTAGTAAACATAACTACATGAGTTAATCATCATCAAAACTAGAGTGGAATGCCTCTGGGCCAACAATCTCCCCCTTTTTGATGATGACAAAACTCATGGAGTTATATATAAATGGATTAAAGTTAAGCTTCAAAGAAGCTCCCCCTTAACTCATGCATTACAATAAACAAGTAAATATGCAAATGAAAGCTCATAAACATGTATGCAAATACATGGAGATAAACATGCATAAACAAGTATGAAACACATCAAATTCTTTTTCTCCTATTTGCAAAACAAAACATATATGCATAAACATAAATACTTTTATCAAAACATGCATATATACCAAATACTTCTCGAATACTTCTCCAATACTTCTCCCCCTTTTTGTCAATCATCAACAAAGGGGTTAAAGTAAAAACAAAATGTTCTCTCCCTTTTTGTCAAAAGCAAAAATCAACAAAGGGGTGACATAAAACAAATCAATAAAGGATATATGCGATATATATTCATGAAGAGGAAGACGCTAAGTTAACTTCCCCACATATATGCATCACATGAAGGAGGGATGATAAGCCCTAATTCACATAACGCATAATATGCAATGCATAAGAGGAGATGTGAAGCTCCCCCTACACACGTGTATCGCATAAAGAAGAGTTGTCAAGCTCCTCAATATAAGATACACTCAACATGAATGTATATGTAGAAGAGATGTTAAGCTCCCCTTGCACATAGGCAATACAAATCAAAACATTTTATGATACCAATTGAAAGAAAAAAAAATATCTTTCATTACATGATACTAAATGAAAGTAAACAAATAAACATCTTGATACCAATAGTAAGGTATGTTTCTTTATAAGCATATGATACCAAATTAAAAATCAATATTAATTTTTCAATCATTTTTCATCATAAAGTATGGGAGTGGAATACAAAACCAATAAGATGAAATACGAGTTTTCTCCCCCTTCATGAAATACCAAATAAAATGATGCATAAGCTTGTATTAGTATATCAATTGAAAATTAATCAATTGAAACATGATAGTCATTAAAAATCAAGCTTATCATAATCAAAATTATGCTTAAAGATATATATAGATAAAACATATGTGTATGAAAAATTAGATACCAATCGAAATTGATACTATTTGAAGTCTAAGCATACATACATAAAAAATATATGAGTATACAAGAAATGTCAATATTGATACCAATTGAAAAGATCCAATGATACCAATTGAAACAACAATAATATCAAGTGTATAACTCATAAGCCTTTTCACCCATTTCATGCTCATGTTTAAAAGATTTTCAATATTAACATACAAGGCATGGTCGCCCAACTAACCGCCCGTAAATGAATAGGGTTTTCAAAAATAGATTTGAAAATAGGATATGTTTGAAAACTCTACCATGTGAAGAATACGAACTAGTTAAAAGAAAAATTTGTAAACTAGTATGAAATCCTTCAAGCAAGGAATAAAACAAAAATATTTTTCATGAAACATGAAACTCACATGATATCCAACACTCAAAGTCAATAAAGCATGAATATGACTCATGAAAACAAAACATGAGTAAACAATAAGTGAGGTGAGTGAACAAGATATATGTGAAACACATTATCATGAAAATATGCAATCAAGCTCAATTGAAATTCCTTAAAACATGAAAATCATCAAAACGATTTAATCTTCAAGGCATATGTATGTCTTATACAAACTAAATTATACATACATATCCAAATATAAACGAGTCCACAAATGTATATGCATGAAGGCACATGGCTCAAAAGATGTATATGCATAATCAATAGTTTGGACAAGATGGACATATACATGAAGTTAAACATATAAACATGAAAACATGGATAAAATAGAAATACAAGTCAAATGCATGAATCATCAAAACTAGACTATACTAGCACATCTAATGGGTACAAATAAGCATTCAAGCACAAACATATAAAAATTTATTTGTGGCCCACTGTATGTACAAGTATATACCTAGTTTTAATGAAAACTAACATCCAAACGAGTAATCAAAACATGAAGCATAAAACGAGACATAAATCAACATAATAAACATAAATACGATCATTATGTAAATCCACATGCTATTAGAACTTTGTTGTCTCCTCAGTTATGCCCCGAACCAATCCCCTTCCCAGTCGACAGGTCCTGAAACACATAATGAGAAGGAAAAAAATGTTATTTTGCAGTTATTTTGTTTAGTAAGCTGACTGGATAGACAAGAGACTAACAAGAAAACATGGAATATAAAGAACATCAGTAAGGGTCAAGAATGGAGTAGCTTGAACTACCCCATCGCCTAGTACAGGTGAATAAGTAGAGGGATGGCACTGGACATATTTAGGAAAACAAAATTTTGTGTAATGCCTGTCATGTGGGATGAGACTCCAGAGTCTAATATCCAGGGTTTTGAGTAGAGGCAATATATGTGTGCATACTTAAAGCAGATGCATGAGTTGTTGAAAGATTGGTTTGAGAGAACTCTAACTGTCGAAGCCGATCATACTCCTCTTGTGTCAGTACAACTGTGAAAGGTTCAGGAACAGTGGAGGAAGTGGATGAATAGTCCTTAGGAATGCGATGCGGAGTAGAAGAGTCAGATTCAGATAGCTATGCCCACTTAGGTCGACCAATTTCTCCCAACACCTCTCAGAAATGTGATTACTACATCCACAGTGCCTGCATTACCAAAGGCCTTTCTCAGAGGCACTCTATCTGCCTTCGTACGAGCCACGTTCACCTCCAATAAATCCTCGTCCTCTTCTTTCAAAATCATGGCCACGATCACGACAACGACTATATCCAGAAATTATGACAGACTGCTCAATGGAAGGTGCAGAGAAAACATCAGCCCTAGTAGATACTCGCATAACTCTCGAGAAAGTGACAGTAAACGTGGAAATACTATCTCCTCTCAAAATCTGACCCCGCACCTGGGATCGTAAAGTGGGAGTCAATCCAGATAGAAACTTTGACACTGCAAGATCCTGACGATACCCCCTCAGAATTGTCGCATCAGTAACAGACGGCTGATGCATCTCTAACTCATCAATCAGACTTTTTACTTCACCATAGAACTCAGGCACATATTTGTCTCCCTGTTTGAGCTCAAATAGACACTCATAGATCTCGAACATCCTCGAGGAATTCTTCTCATTTTCATATACGACCTTCAGTATATCCCACATATCTTAGCAGTAGGCAGGAACATGACACTACCACTAATCTTCTCCTTTAGACTATTAAGAAACCACATGTCATCACAGAATAATCTCCAGTAAGCCAAGTTACATATGTGTGATCTGTATCAGCAGCTGAAAGCTGTAGGAGGTGAGCCAATTTGTTCTGAGTGCCAAGAAATATGCAAAACGCCTGTGCCTATAAAAGGTAGTTGGAGCCATTCAACTTCACAGTAGTCCCCAATATTATCTTGGGGACAGAAGTTTCAACCATCGGAGAGGTCATAGTGGAGATGAACTCGTAGTCTCAGACATAATATTCAGTCAGAGAAATCACCAAAAAAAAAGATAGCCAGTAGTAGTAGTAAACAGCTAGTAATGAAAAAAGTTGGTAACTTAGGTACCAGATAATAGCATATAAAGGCTCAAAAATAATATCAGATCAAATGAAAAATAACTAATTTTAAGCAGTAAACAGAGCAGGTCTCACCAGAAAAGGCTTGTAGAGGATCCAAATAGTTAGATCCGATGTAAAAATTTGATATTTAAGCAGTTAATAGACTAGATCTCACCAAATAGGTCTTGTAGAGCATCAAACATCCATACCAGCTCTGAAAAATTGATTTTCAAGTAGTTGAGGTATTTCTTGTGTAGGAAGGATCAGCAGGTGGCGGCACTTGATGGAGAGAACTAGAGAATCAGAAACAGAATTAAAGCTAAAAATAAATTCAGAATCAGAACCAGATGAAGAGAGCTTAAAAAAAGGTGGTGGCACTTAGAAGGTTGTATGGCACTTGGATCTGATGGAGAGGACTTGGAAGTTGATGAGGTGGACTTGTAAGGGGTGCGACACTTGAAAATTGTAGGTGGCAGCACTCTGAGATTGTAGGAGAGGAGGTGGGACCTTGGATCTGATGGAGAGATGTTTAAAGAAAGGGTGGCAGCACTTGGAGATTGAAGCTTTGAGGAGAAGGATTATGATTTTTTAGGGTTAGGGTTTCTTATTGCTCTGATACCATATAGATAAATAGAAAACCCTAAAAGTAGATTGTATATTGGATGAAAAAGAGTTATAAGATATATATAGAGAACAAAAAGGGTATATGGGTAAAGATAGGTAATCACCCAATAACCCAATAACCAAATATTACTGACTTGACTTAACACTTATGAGTTACAGAAGGAAAACTCAAGAGTCAAGCAGGGGGCCTGGAAGAAAAAGGCTCCAGAC